>APFE031583380.1:0-20759 GCA_000404065.3 Pinus taeda | reverse complement strand
ACTTTTTTAAATTAAATTCGAAAGCAAAAATGTATGAATGAAATGTTTTAATGTCGCATAAACATTTTGACTTGGTAAAATTACATAACACAAAAAATTATATATAATTAAAAAATATATTTATAATTATAATTATAATTAATGATGATTAATAATAAAAACATTCTTGATCCATCTTAATTCTGAACCTACCAAAAATAAAGAGAATTGATCTAAGCTAATATAAATTTAGATCCCTAATTTAATAACCAGTGTTATAGAAATAGTCATTATTGGTACACAATCCTAATAATAAGGTGGACCAAATAATTTTTCCAATCAACATGGAAACCCAACCCACTTGAAACTAATTTCAATTTAACTCACGAATAAATAAATATTTAATCTCACCCTAAGTACCTAAATAAATGAATATGGAAGAGTAATAAAAAAAAATCAAAATTTCAAATTTCAAATTTCAGCTTGATCATCGGCGTAAAAGTTGTGCGTCGATCGGTATTTAATCGTGTTTTCTCTTTGTTTATGTCATATCTTAACGAAGACTTCGAAGGTTGAAGGATTGTTCTCGCATCGTTCTTTCTGATATTCTGTGACGGACCCGGGCAATTTCGAACAAGTTACAGAAGAAATATGGCCGCAGGTTCATCTTCTTCCGACCATCCTTCGAATTCTACCGGTCAAAAGTTTGTTTTCGATTTGTCAGACGACGAAAAATCGAAATACATGAAACTCATTGGAGCAGGAGTTGAGAGTATTCCTGAGTCGAAACAATCTTGTTTAATGGAGGAGCCTAGTTCCCCAGTGGAGAAGGGCAAGGCGAGCATGACTGCAGTCGGTGATTCTGATGAAGCACCTGCTCAAAGTGTTGTGCTTCCAATGTCGAATATAGATCCAGAGATCTCTTATGTCAGGAACTGGTTTAGTAATTTCGAAAAGGAGAAGGGCAAGGCGATAGTTGGTGGATCAGACATTTTATGTCAAACAGTTGGTCGTGGAAAAAATGTGGGTAATATAGAAGACATCAGGAATCTCATTGCCAAAGTCAAAGAAGGACTCTCTAATATGCGAGTCACCCAAGATTGCCAAGATTGCCAAAGTAGAAATAGGGATCATCGAACAAGGATGCTGGATTCCATAGAATATGTCAGGAACTTATTTAGTAAGTTCGAAAAGGAGAAGGGCAAGGCGATAGCTGGTGGATCGGGCAATTTAGGTCAAATAATTGGTCTTGGGAAATTTTTGAGTAATATAGAAGACATCAGGAATCTCATTGCCGAAAGCAAAGAATATAAAAAAGTAAAAATGTCTCGCATCAGGGAATTGTATAATAAGTTGCAAGAAGAGAAGTTGATGTCAATACCTTCACGAGCACTTGATTCAGATAAAATAACTAGTGTAGAAGTTGTCACTGAAATGTCAGGCATCGAAAATGTGACTGCTGATAATAAGTTGCAAGAAGAGAAGTTCATGTCAATGCCTTCAGGATCATGTGATTCAGATAAAATAACTGGTGTAGAAGTTGTCACTCAAATGTCAGGAATCGAAAATGCGACTGCTGAAATGCATGCAGAAATTTCTCCTCAATCTCCAGACACTGTACCTCCACCGCAAGTGTCTAAACTGGGTGATCAGCTTTTAAACATGCATTTAGATGATGATGACGATGACGATGACGATGACGATGACGATGATGACGACGACGATGACGATGATGACGATGATGATGACGATGACGATGACGATGACGACGATGACGATGACGATGACGATGACGATGACGATGACGATGACGATGACGATGACGATGACGATGACGATGACGCTGACGATGACGATGACGATGACGCTGACGATGACGATGACGATGACGATGATGATGACGATGATGACGATGATGATGACGATGATGACGATGATGATGATGAAGAATCAGAGGACAACTGAGCAAGTACTTTTTCAAGTAAGTAAATCAATTCATTGTAGATTGTAAATCATAATAAATATTAAACATTATGTCACTAATTTAACAGCCCTTTTATATAATTATGTCTTTATTAGTATCAAAGTTCGATTGTTTCACTTGTATAATTTTGAAAAGAAATTGTTGCCATGGAATAATAGGTTTGGCATTATATTTATGTCATATCCCATTTCATTTTTGCAGGGGCATATTCTGTTACGTTTTGCGTTATATTCATGTTAGATCAAATTTAAGGATTGAAAACCTGGCGAGAAACCTGCGAAAAGTGAAGTTTTTTTTAAGAGAAAATGATTTTTATATTTTAGAAGTAGAGGAGGTCAATGGGGAAATTGACATAATCCAGTTGACATTATTTGAGATTATATTTAACGTTTTATTTTAATCTGCAAGATTTAAATAGTATATGTCTTGAAAATTATATTTAATATTTTGAGAAAATGTTTTGTTTTTTAATGATGTTTTAATTTTTCTTAAATATATTGTTTTTGATAATAGTGTTATTGTTATGATATTGATGATGACATTGTTTATGATATGTATGAGAACGTTGTGGTTATGATAGTGATTTTATTCAATATATTGATGTTAGATTATATTAAACTAAATAAAAAGGGAAAATGTGTCCATTAACTCTCTATCAACAAATATTTTGTCAAACCAATCAATGTAGAGCTAATTATAGCTCCCTCTATCTATCTAGGAAAGTGAACTTCTTTATCAAATCCAACATGACTAGCACAATATTTAGTGACTTGATACCTTTTATTTCTTATGGTGTAGAGAAATCTCCCACATATTCTTGTAATCATTTACTAGTGTTGTCCACTCCATGTGCTCTTGAATTGAGTTTAAACCAAACAATTGCACATACATCATATTATCACAATTGTTATCTTTCCTTGAGGTTCTTCACAATTCCCTTTCAGTTTATCATTGTTATCTTTTCTTACATTCTTTAGTAGACCATATTAGATCTTGATTAATACCATGCTCATTTATCATGACATGTGGAAGAGTTCTATATTATCAAATTCTGGCCAAGATATACCAAGCTCATGCTTCCAAGAATGTTTATGCTACCATCCCTTCCTACAATATTTCTTAAAAAATCAATCTACTTTCTAATGAACAACTGTTCTTTAAAGATATGCATGCATATTCCTTTCATATAGTCATCTAGTTGACTTCCTTTTAAATGCTTTTATTCTTTCCTTGAAGTTGAGACTCCTTTCTCAAGGTGAGAAATGCTTTAATTATATATTCTTGCTACAACTTGACTATCCTCATACTTGCAAGCTAATTTCATAATATTCTAGTAGAATATGGTTTTTTCATGTTACTATGAATCTAAATAACCTTCTTATAATAATGGTTTGGTTAATATCAAGGATCATTGTCATTCTCACTTTTAGAATATTTTTTCCATAACAATATGATGTCAAAATGTAAGTGTATAAACAATTAAGTGCTAGATGGTCCAAATCCTTCTATCTTTTCCTTGCTAACATGAAACTCATTGTGCAAACTCTAATCCTTCCAAAGTTATATGCCTCTTTCCATGATGCCATATGCCTCTTTCCTGGATTGATTGATTATTATAGATTGTTATGGTCTTCATTTTTTGACATATTTTTAAGTTCTCCACTTTATTCATCTATACTAGATCTACTCCTTTCACTCCTCTTATCATTCTTCTTATTTTGAGGATCCTTGGGAAAATATCTTTTAAAATCTACATATTCATTGCAACCAAAGCATTATATTTTAAACATATCTTACCTTCAACATGGTTGATTGTTGTTGTTATTGATATTTGTTTAATGAGGTTCAAAACTTCCAAACTATCCCTTCTTTTATTTAGAAACAAAATAGTGAGACATTTCATTAGGTTTGGTTTCATCTTTGGCTTTTAATCTTACCTTTTATACAAAACAAAAAGACCACAACTCATCAAAATTTGGGGTGTCCTGTCTTGTATGAGCTCCAAATATATTCTCTTCTTCCATTCTTGAAAGTTCATTAACCCCATCGCCCTTATTTCCTTCCTTACAAACTGAAGTCATTTGTTTTGAATATTGATACATAGAGAATATTGTAGTACTTGTCAAAAGAGTGACTTATTTGATGATGTTTTCTTTAGGTATTTAGTTGCTCCAATATTTTCTAACAGACTTCAAATATGTCCTAGAATGATGACTTCTAGGACGACTAGTACAATAATATATTTAAGTTTCTTCAAACATGAATAATGATGTTTTAAGAGAGTAGATGATGTTTAGGTTTTAACCCCATATAGAAATTACCTGCATACGAATTCTAAAACATAGAAAATAAACAATACGAGAGCATAACACATAAAACACATACAAATTTTCCATTGGATCCCAAAATTGGACTACCAGCTTGATTTGTTTTCATTATGTTCCTTTCAATTTCATAATACATATTTATACATGCCGAAGCATCCAATACCATGGACCAAAAACCATCGCATCCAATACCATGGACCGAAAACTATTGCGTCCAAAAATATGTGCGAAAATCAAACCATAGGTGGGTCGGCCCATCCTCACATAGAGTCCAAAACCAAAATTTTCTGAGGTGTCTCAAGCCCCATGTGAACGCCCCCGGCTACACAATCGATGCGACGAAGGGGCGCTCCACTCTCCCTCTAAAACCCACTCATTTTTCCAGCCTTGAAATGCCCATTGTCTCTCTACACCTACAAAACTTAGAGCTCACAGATTTTGTCAATGCATCTGTAGTATTTTTAAAAGTGTCCACCTTTACGAGCAACACCTTTTTCTCTTCTATCATGTCCCTCACAAAGTGATACTGAACATTAATGTTCTTTGTCTTTGAATGATATGTGGGTTTCTTTGCCAAGAAAATTGCACTTTGGCTCTCATAGCCTATCCTTATAGCTCCCTGTACTAACCCCATACTTGAACACAATTTGTGGAACCAAAATGCTTCATTGCTTGTATGAGTGGCTGCCATGTATTCTGCCTCTGTAATTGTTAGTGCCATTGCATATTGTTTCTTACTCATCTAACTGACTGCACCTCCAAATAGGTTAAACACATAGCCACTTGTAGATTTTCTCTGATCCAAATCTCCAGCCCATTCTGCATCAACAAAGCCATGAATATCAAACATTCTATCCAATCCTAATCTTCCATGGTAGCATAAACCATAATCACTAGTGCCTCGCAAATACCTAAAAACTCGCTTGCTATTGTCTAATGCTCCTTCCATGGTTTTGACATAAACCTGCTCAATACTCCCACTGCATTTGCAATGTCTGGTCTAGTACAGACCATTGCATACTTCAGGCTATCGACTGCACTTGCATATGGAACATGGGAAATGTCCTCTTCCTCTTCTTGTGTCTTGGGACACTGTTGAGCAGATATCCTCACACCTACAGGAATAGGAACCTTCACCGGTTCACTGTTCTACATATTAAATCTCTGTAGTATTGTCTCGACATACTTCCTCTAGTTTAACCAGAGCTTCCTCTCTGCTCGATCTCTTTTAATTTCCATGCCCAAAATATAGTTTGCGGCACCAAATTCTTTCACGTTGAATTTGGAGGAAAATTGGATCTTCAAATCGTGGATAATTTCTTTGTCATTTCACCACCAATATACAATCCACATACAAGACCAAGTAAATAACATGGGCACCAATTAATTTAAAATATACACATTGATCTGCTTTGCTTCTGGTGAAGCCAAGTCCTCGTATAAATGTATCAAATTTATGGTACCACATCCTTGGTGACTGTTTTAACCCATACAAAGACTTCTTTAACTTGCATATTGGTTCTTTCTTCCCCTTCACCGCAAAGCATTCACATTGCTTCATGTATATTTCCTCTTCCAGATCCCCGTGAAGAAATGTTGCCTTCACATCCATTTGTTCTACCTCAAAATCAAAAGCAGTAGCAACACATAAAAGTAATCTAATAGAAGTTACCTTGGCAACAGGAGAAAAAATATCACTAAAATCAACTCCCGACACGTGGCAATAACCTTTTGCTACTAATCGAGCTTTGTATTTCTCCACCTTTCCTTATGCATTTGTCTTCTTCTTGAACACCCATTTGCTGGAAATGGGTTTCCTTCCAGCTGGCAACTCCACCAGATCGCAAGCCTCATTTTTGTGCAAAGATGCGATTTCATCAACCATGGCCTCTTTCCTGATTTTTCCATCCTCTGAATCTACTGCCTCCTTCGTAGTTCTGTGATAATCGTCAGTAATAAATAAAGAAAAATTTGAATAAAATGTAGATGGACTATACCTTTCTAGTTGCCTTCTTTGTCGAACTAATCTTCTCACACTTGGAGTTTGTGGCTCTTCATATTTTAATTCCTCCTCTATTGTAGAGTATGATTCTTCCTCCTTAAACTCAAACTCTATCTTCTCAGGTTCCTTTTGTTGGACTTCATAATTAATAACATCTTTTGCCTCTCTAAACAACACATCTCGGTTGTGCGGGAACTTCCTTGTGACTAGGTTCCAAAGCTTATAACCTTTTAAACCATCCTTATACCCAACAAAGATGCACTTTTCAGATTTACTATCCAACTTTGTTCATTTCTCCTTTGGAACATGTACATTTGCATCACATCCAAATACCCTGAGATGTGAAAGAGAGGGTTTCTTACCATTCCATACCTCTTTTGGAGTCTTATCCTCCAACGCTGATGAAGGTGACCTGTTGATGAGGTAACATATAGTATCCACCACCTTTGGCCAGAATTCTGATCCTAACTTGGCGCCACTGAGCATGCTTCTTTCCCTTTCCATCAAGGTCTTTTTCATTCTTTCTGCAACTCCATTTTGCTGAGGTATATATGGAGTAGTCTTCTGTGATGCTATACCACACTTCATATAGAATTCTTCAAATTCCTTGTTGCAAAACTCTCCACCATTATTTGTCCTCAACACCTTTATCTTCTTCTGTGTTTGATTTTAGACAAGAGCCTTAAATTTTTTAAACTTGTAAAAGGCTTCAGATTTCTTCTTTAGGAAATATATCCATGTATTCCTTGAGAAGTCATTTATAAATGATACATACTACATAGACTTCCCTAGTGATGGAACGTTCATTTCTATTACTCCTTCCTCTATAAATTCATTTTATCTATATGTAAATTCCGTTTACCCTTGTAGAATACCTACATGGCTTTGCAAAACAATGGGTTGATTTGTATGGTTGGAAGAGTATTCTCACTTTACTATTTTACTTTCACCTACAACATTATGTTACACATGTAAATTCATTTCACCTTGCCTATAAATTGATTTCACCTTAATCTTCTATACTGAAATGCATTTACATGAATGAAATTTTTTCTTTCCTATACAATAATTTCATGTGAAATTTTCACTTTTATTTTCTCTGATAAATTCATGTCATCTGTTAATTTTGTTTCATGTGTCCCTATAAAACCATTTTACTTTTGAACCTCATTCCGCAACCTTAATCTCATATTGTCTGTAGTTATATGATTTTACCTCAAGTATGGTTTCACTTACAGCTCTGAAATATTACAACATTTTCTTATCTCTGTATTTCACTTTTAATCCACTCTATATTCCCATAACATCTATAATATTGAAAACCAAAGTAGTTAATCATTTATCTGACTATTTAAATTGGTAGGTGGTATTATTTTAGATATAATGTGGCGTTGCCACATAGCAGAAAGGCGAGTTGGGAAAATAGCTAATCCCACGTGATTTTGGGATGTAATGTGTTGGATGAGTTGAGTGTGTGATATGGAATTTTAACCGTTCGTTCATTTTTAGGAACCGCTGGGAAAATAGCTAATCCCAAGTGATTTTGGGATGTAATGTGTTGGATGAGTTGAGCGTGTGATATGGAATTTTAACTGTTCGTTCATTTTTAGGAACTTCAAGGCAAGTAAAATTGAAGGGGTTTAATTCATCGTGCGGGGTGGGCCAATGGTTGACTTTGCAGGGGGAAGAGGTAGTATAGGCTTCTGGGGATAAATCATTATATAGTCCAAATAGGGTTTATATATATATATATATATTATTTTCTGGGATTTATCCCACATTCACAAGTGAACATTTTTCATGATTCTTTATAAAAGCTCATAGTCACATTCTCTTTTGAGAGAATAAGTATAAGGCTACCTACTTGTTTTTGGTGTTAGGTGTGCTAGGATTAGGTATAGTGAATGCAGGTTGCATGGATATGGAGCAGAAACTAAGATTTTGGGATTATTTTTTATGCTTTGGGCTTATTTTTTATGCAAATTTCAAGAAAATGGAAGGCTTTAAAACTAGAAGCTCTACAATATATAAATTTTTTGTCATGAAAACCTATTCTTAATGATTTGAAAAAAGGTAATCCACTTATGCTTGGGTAATATTTAGAAGAATTAACAAGGAAAATGGGTGATAAAGTAGGAAGCTTGGTAAAGGATGATGAAACATGAAGAGGAAGCTTGGCGAGTGAGCAAGTTGAAAGCTTCATCATGAGAGCAAAAAATAATATCGAAATCATTAGATTTTCGGTAATTATAGGACCCTAAATTTGGCTCGAGCTTGGTGTTGGAAGTCTCCTTGGAGTTGCCAAGAACCAAAGATCTCTTAGTTTATAGATCAATTCCTTCTCCATTGGGTTGTTCCCAATGCTGCAACTTGTTCTACAAATTCTGAAACTAAAATCAAAACCACTCTACATACTGAACATTGAACTACACAACTAACTAAAAGTTGAGAAGAATACTGAATTTGAAACTAGAAAAAGGTTGAGAGTCCTGAGTGTATTTCACCTTGCTACGTACCCTATATTATTGAAAATCACACGAACTCAAATAATAAAGAAATGCCAACGAAGTGAGTCAAACAGCTGCAGAAACAAATGGACTACTTGACTGCTTCTTAGTAAACTCAAAAGTATAATTTGAACATGTGTCTACATAATTAAAGATATGATATATAATGGAAACTCCTGATGTGTTCGGTCTTTATAGAGAAAATATGTTTGAAAACTTGAGCTAAAAACAACCTCCATGTAATCTACTATAGGATGAACAAAAGAATAATGTATGAAATTTCCTTCTAGGCTTTCAATGACTAATAGATTAGAAGTATCATCAATATTAAACCCTCAAACTATTTCTTTAGTCTTCTACTTGAAAGCATAATCATCCTTAATCTGCAAATCAAAAGGTAGTATAATTTCCTCTTGCCTTAGAGAAGGGATATTTTGCAAGAATTCTTTAGGATCTTGGAATCTCTATGATTGAATTTGAAAATGCAAACGTTTAATGCCATTTTCATATTTCTCAACAACTAACTCAAGAACTCATATTTTAACTTTAGGATAAAATTTTCTTGATTTGAAAAGGAAACGCAACTCTGAATTCATTTAAAATTTCATGAAATGAATGGTTTTCCACAAACCCTATCATCCTGTATCACAATTAATGATTTGGAATATCGATTCTTTGGTTATGGAATTGCTTTGAACTCTGAATTCATTTAAAATTTCATGAAATGAATGGTTTTCCACAAACCCTATCATCCTATATCACAATTAATGATTTGGAATATCGATTCTTTGGTTATGGAATTGCTTTGAACTTTGAAGCTCTAGATATTGAACAATGCATTCACCCGGTGAAAGGTAAAACCTTCTGGTGTCTAATCGTTGTTCACCATCAAAAATCAAATCTGAAATTTGATGCACTTTTCTAAGGAAGATAAAACTTCCTATCCCCAGTATGGTGCCACTATGTGAGCACCAATAATTTGAATGTTGTAGGACAAATCACAAGAATGTAACATCAAACCAACTTCAGGATGGGAATCTAGCCCTTCCAATCCCAAAGAGGACTCTCTCTGTAAAATTTATCTTTGTTTTTAGAAAATCATAGACTACTTGTGCTTGTACTTGGGTTTTGGAAGAGTGATTGTATTCAATTTAATTAGCATCTATTCGACAATGTATTCAAAAGGTAAACTAGATGGTTGCATCAATTTTTCACAGAGTAAACTGAGTGCAAGTTAGGAATATTTATTGGATATTTCAGAATAATAAGTGCATGATGGCAGAACAATGAAAACGTTTAGCAAAGCTATTCATCACATTTCTGTTTTGCAATTTGGAATTTAGATGAATACAACAAAGAGATGACAGTGAAACACTTTAATATAAGGAATAGATCACCAGTATTTTAGTCATAAGAATCCTATGAATCGCCTGCTTAGTATTGATGCTACAGTGCTTTAAAAAAATTACAATGCTCCAAGAGATCACTAGTATTTCTGATCTCAAACAGTGCACCTCTAATACTTCAAAAGCATAAGCATTTATACAAAATTTACAAATTGTTTACAATAAATGTTCTCTCTAAGAGACAAGACATTTTTAGACTACATATGGACTAAAAAGCTCTAACTAGTACAGATTAATAGCTCTAGTGGAATGTGATGTGTAAATGTTGGTGTTGTGGAAGTGGGAGCAGGTAGGATGAGGACCCAAAGTTGAGGTTGTACTGGAAAATTAACTAGTAGATGCAGACATATCTATGTTTTTTTAGTGATTCACTCAACTGATTTGATCCTTTGACTTCAAAATATGGGACTTCCCTCATTCATGGCTGATCTTGTGACTGCCCCGTTGTGTAATCATCCATTAGTGTCACAAAATATTTTGGAAAATATATAATAATATATATATTTGAATAATATTTCTAAAATATTTTAAATGAATTTATAAATAAATACCCGTGGATTTGTTTTCTCTTTCCAAGGAATTGGCCCACCAAAACCATGTGTACTTTTTTTTCTATTACTCCCTCCTCTATAAATTCATTTTATCTATATGTAAATTCCTTTTACCCTTGTATAATATCTGGATGGTTTTGCAAAACCATGGGTTGATTTGTATGGTTGGAAGAGTATTCTCACTTGTCTCTTTTACTTTCACCTGCAACATGATTTTACACATGTAAATTGATTTCACCATGTCTGTAAATTGATTTCACCTTAATCTTCTATCATGAAATACATTTACATGAATGTTATATTTGATCTCTTGTACATTAATTTCATGTGAAATATTTTCTTTTATTTTCTCTGATAAATTCATGGCATCCGAGAATTTTATTTCATGTGTTGTTGTAAAACCATTTTACCTTTAAATCTCATTTCACTACCTTAGTCATTTTATTTCATGTGTAGTTGTAAAACCATTTTACCTTTGAATCTCATTTCACTACCTTAGTCTCATATTTCCGGTAGATATATAATTTTACCTTAAGTATGGTTTGATCAGTAGCTCTGAAATATTACCGCATTCTCATATCTTTGTACTTCACTTGAAATTAATCCACTCTATATTCCCATAACATTTATAAGATTCAAAACCAAAACATTTAATGGCTTATCGCACCACTTTAAAGTTGTAGGTCGTATTATTTTAGAGGTAGGTCGTATTATTTTAGAGGACGCGATATAACATGGGGTTGCCACGTGGAAAGAAGGTGGGCCTGTAAAATTGCTAATTCTCCCTGATTTTGCAATGTTAAGTGTTGGATGAGTTGACCATACGATATGGAATTCTTTACGAACCTCGAGAAATAAAATTGAAGGGGGTTTAACTTTTAGTGTGGGGTGGGCATTGGTTGACTTTGCACGGAAAGAGGTAATATAGGCTTGCTGGGAGAAATTAATATAAAGTCCAAGACTTTATATTAATAGGGTTTTGTGAAGTAAGGGGTAAAAATAGGGATTGTCTCTCTCTCTCTCTCTCTCTCTAATCTCTCTCTCTTCTATCCCTCTCTCCCTCTATATAATTATATTAATATAATAATATAATATATATATTATGGGATTTATCTCACATTCACAAGGGAACATTTTTTATGATGGTTTATATAAGTCCATAGTAACATTTTGTTTCGATAAAATAAGCCTAGGATACCCACTTTTTCTTGGAGTTAGGTGTGCTAGGATTAGTTATTGTGAATGCATGTCGCATGGAGATGGAGCAGGAACTAAGCTTTCTAGCTTATTTTTTATAAAAATTTCAATAAAATCCAAGGCTTTAAAACCAGAAGCTCTACAATATATAACGTTTTTACCACACAAACCTATACTTAATTATTTGAAAGTAGGTATTCGGCTTATGCTGGGGTAATATTAAGATGAATTAACAATGAAAGTGGGTGATAAAGTAGGAAGTTGAGTAAAGGATGATGAAACATGGAGATGAAGTGGGGCAAGTTAGCAAGCCAAAAGCTTCATCATGAGAGCAACAAATAATATCTGAGTCATCAGATTTCCTATAATTATAGGACCCTAACATCAGATCCAACTTGGGGAAGGCAATCTCCTTGGAGGTGCCAAGAACCACAGATCTCTAACTTTATATATCAGTGCCTTCTCCATACATTGTTCCCAAATTTGCAACTTGTTCTGCCAATTCTAAAACTGAAATCAAAACCACTCTACATACTGAACATTGAACTACACACTCAACTAAAAGTTGGGAAGAAAACTAAATTTGGAACTAGAAAAAATTCTCAGAGTCCTGAGCTTATTTTCACCCTGCTACCTATCCTATATTGCTGAAAATTAGGATGAATTAAATAATACAAAAATGACAATGAAGCAAGTAAAGCAGCTGCAAATACAAATGGACTGCTTGACTGATTATCAGTAAACTCAGAAGTATAATTTGATCATGTGTCCCCATAATTGAAGCTGTGATATATAATGACAACTACTGATGTATTTGGTCCTTAGAGAAAACATGTTTGAAAACTTGAGGTGAAAAGTACCTCCATGTAATTTGCTATAGGATCAACAAAAGCATAATGTATGATATTTTCTTCTACACCCTTAGTGACTAATTGATCAGTTGTGTCCTCAATATTAAACACTAAAAATACTTCAGGTTTCTACTTGAAAGCATAATCATCTTCAATCAGCAAATCAAAAGGTAGTATAATTTCCTCTTTCTTTGGACAAGGAATATTTTCCAAGAATTCTTTAGGATCTCGGAAATTGTATGATTGAATTGTAGAATGCAAAAGTTTAATGCCATTTTCATATTTCTCGGCAACTAACTCAAGAACACATATTTTAACTTCAGGAGAAAATTTTCTTTATTTGAAAAATAAACATAGCTCTTAAAAAATCTTCATGAAGCTGAAATTCTGATAACCCATCCCTGAATTCATTTAAAATTTCATTCAATGAAATGTTTGCCACAAACCTTGTCATCCTATGCCACCATTAACGATTTGGAATATGGATGCTTTTGTTATGGAATCGCTTTGAACTTTCAAGCTCTCGATCTCGAATAATGGAGTTTCCAGGTGAAAGGTAAAACCTTCTGGTGTCTAATAGTTGTTCACCATCAACAATCAGATATGAACTTTGATGCACTTTTATGAGGAAGATAAAACGTTCTATCCCAATTATGGTCACTATTATGTTAGTACCCTGTAATTTGAAGGTTATTGGACAAATCAAAAGAATATAAAATTAAAGCAACTTCACGATGGGAATCTAGGCCTTCCAATCCCAGAGAGGGCTCTCTGTGTAAAATTTACCTTTGCTGCTTGAAAATATTAGAATAGTTATTGTTGTACATGGGTTTTGGAAGACTGATTGTATTCAATTTAATTAGCATCTATTGGACAATGGAGTCAAAATGTAACTAGATGGTTGCATCAATTTTTAGAAGAGTAAACATAGGTCAAGTTAGGAATATTAACTCGATATTTCAGAATAATAACTGAATGATGGAAAAAAATGAAAACCTTTAGCATAACTAAAGAGAAATTAAGAATTCTTTAGTGTGGCATTGAGTCAATCAAGCAGAACTAAATTGAAGTCAAGAATTCCTTAGTGAGGCCTTCAGTAGAAAACATATAATTGTAAAAGCAACTAGAATAATGTACTCAAAAGTAAATCCTATTGATCAAATTTCTTTTTTGCAATTTGGAATTTAGGTGATTACTGTGAAGAGATGACAGTGAAACACTTTAACATAAGAAAAACATCACCAGTATTTAAGCCAAAAGAATCCTATGAATGGTCTCCTTAATGTTGGTGCTCCAGCGCTTTAAAAAAACTTAGAATTCTCCAATAGATCACTAATTTTTCTGATCTCAAATAATCCAATAAATGTTGTCTCTAACAAACAAGACATTTTTATACTGTAGATGAACTAAAAACCTCTAACTAGTACAAATTAATAGTTCTTGTGGAATGTGTTGTGCAAATGTTGTTGTTGTGGAAGTGGGAGCAGGTAGGATGTGCACGCAAATTTATGGTTGTGCTGGCAGATGATCTAGTAGATGCAGATGCATCTCTCTTTCTCTTATTAATTCACTCAACTGCTTGCTGATCCTCTCACTTGAGAATTCGAGACTTCCCTCATTGATGGGTGATCTTGTGACTGCCCTGCTTTTTTATCATCCATTAGTGTAACAAAATATTTTGGAAAGTATGTAATAATATATATATTTGAATAATATTTCCAAAACATTTTAAATGAAATTTATAATTAAATTTCTACAAAACCATGCGTTTTCTCCAATCTGTGGTTTTGTTTTCTCTTCCCATGAATTCACAAAACCAAAACCATGTGTAGTTTTGTTTCCATTACTGATCCAAATTGGACCCATGAAGAATAATCAAGGCACCATGACTATATCAAAATAGGACAAACATCGAATTCAAGAGCACAAAGTGATTAGAAAACCTTTGAACAGTGGCAGTTGGCAAGCAGTGTGGAGCAACGAGGACCTCGGTCAAAGCCCACTGACTCGGGCCCATGGAGATCCGTAGGAGGTGAAGCTAGCACCTAGGAATCCCAAATCGGGAAAAGGAGGCAGTTTTTGATGCACGATTAAATCCCTCGGGAAGGAGAGGCCTCGAGCGCTCAGTCGCATGGAAGCCGAGAAAACCGTGGAGAAAAAAGCTAAACGCCGAAAGCAAGACCCACGCTCCAAAACTGATGGTATTTATCGAAGGAACCCTTGGGTGGTAAGTGGATTTTGAGAAAAACGAGTGATTCCACTAAACGCCCAATGCATGGCAAGCGGAGGAGAGAGAAAACTGCCGCTCATCGTCTGTTAATGATCAAGCATGTTAATCACATGAAATGGGTGAATGGCATTGGATCTGGGGCCTCTAGATCTAATAATTGAGAATTCACCTGATGAAAGAACTGAGTTTGATAGGGGATTACGCCACGATCTACAAGGATTTGAAGTCCAATTTGACTGCTGAGATGACAGATGACTCATTCCATGACGTAACTGAAAAACCGAACCGACGAGGCAAAGCTGGTGCAGTTTGTGAGAGGACAAGTGGCCAATTCTTGTGAGCCAATGACCATGATGCCAACATATCGAATTCCAAGTGAGCATTAGCAGGTGATTCGACGAGGGTAGAAGAGGAAACGATCAGTCATGAGAACGACTGGCTTTAAAGGCATGAACATAGAATAAAAGAAATAGAGAGAGGACACCAAGAGGAAGAACAGGAGAAAGAAGAAGACAAAGATAGAGGAAAAAGAGACAGTGAAGCAAAGAGTAGAAATACAGATAGCTGAGATAAACTACAGCACAAGGCAGTATCGAGCCATCCTTGAGAGGATTTGTCAGGAACTGAGCACCACATTGGGCACCTCCCATTAAAGACCAGAGAGTTCAAGAGCTGCTAAGGAAAATTGTTTGTGCACTCTAGTGGCTTGAGGAATCCAAGAACCACCCTGCAAAGCAAATCTATTTGAGGAGACTCAAATTGAGCTCCTCATTGTAATTCCCTGTTTTAAAGACACAATAAAGAAGGACACCACTGAAAGCTGGACCAGAGATGTAGCCTGGAGGATAGGTTGAACTCTTTATTAATTGTTGTGTTCTTGTATTTGCTTATTATATTTCTCTGTTGTTTTCCATATTTCCAATGTCTTTGTATTTTGCAATCTGATCGATCCGTTGCCTAAAATAACATAGACACACACCAACACATGAGTCTATAATACCTTCATTCAATAATTCTTTAACTGAGGTCAATTAGGAGTGATTTTCAGATCATGTGGCATCAGAGCTTTACACTATTAAGGTTAGACAAGATTCTGTTGGTTTAGCCATTGAATGCTCACTAGATCAAAGCACAAATTAGGAGAAGGAGAGTTGGTCAAAACTAATCCTAAAATTGGGAGAGTCTATCCTCGGAAGACAATGTCAGAGGAAGGTTCGATGGGGCTAGACTCTCAATTCATACAAAATTTCCTAGCCATAAAGTCCATGGTAGAAGAAATGTATAGGGACTTTAGAAAACACAAGAATAAAGATTCGTCAGGCTCTAAACAAGACAAAGAAGAATATGAGTCTCACTTCCATGACCACTCTAAAGGAAAAAGGAAAGAGGTAAGCTTCCTCACACCTCCTAATAGCCCTGTGCATAACAAGAAAGCATCTTTAATCAAGCTATATGTTAAATTTGATTTGCCTATATATGATGGAGTGCTAAATGTAGAAAAGTTGGACAATTGAATTAGATAAATTGATGTTTATTGCAGAGTATAGAACATCAATTCAGATAAGAGAAAGATTTAGCTGGCAAGCCTATGCCTAGGAGGCACTGCCTTGGTTTGGTTGGAAGGTAGGACCCAAGCTGATATGAAAATACATGGTAATACTATCTTTGTCTAGAGTGAATTTGTTTCTTTAATCAAGAAGCAGTTCTATCCATTGGCCTCCATGCAACAAGCCATGATGAGTTGGAAAACTCTTCGACAGTTGAAAGGGAAAAGTGTGCAGGGGTACACTCAAGAATTTAGAAAGAGAGCATTGATTCTAGGAATATCATTAGACTCACCAGAAACTCTTTTGAGGTACATTAGTTGTCTACATAGCTACATGAGGCATAACATTCGCATGTTTAATCCCACTAGTATAGATGAGGAATCTGTAGAAGCTACTCATCGAGAAGCTAGAGGAAAGAATGGAAACCCAGAAGTTGGGGGACCATCCCAACCCACTGCAAGCAAGAGAAACGAGAAAAGAAAGAAGAAGTGAAAAGCAAGGAAGGTTAACACTGCGTAGAAGAAAAATTCTTCATGCACTCAGTGTAAAAAGCATGGGCATGATGATGAGCAATATTGGATTTGCATCCAGGGCTGAGGCCTAAGAAGTTCGAGGGCAAGAAGGAGAAGACTGCTGCAGATGATTTCAAAGACATAACCACACATCTTTGTGACTCATTTTTTCTGCTCTTCTAAATATAATATTTGTTATAAAAAGTATTTAAGACTATCATGATCCATTTTTACCTTGAAGTGTCTTCCCATTTGGTAAGGTTTCCATTTCTTAAGTGCATGCAGTATTGCTAACATTTCCTTCTCATAAATAGCTCTGTGTAAATACTTTCCCTTGATTGGAAGAATTTCAAAAGAAATGTTTCTTCCTTCTTGCACTAAAACAACACCAATTCCATTTCTTGAGGCTTCACATTCCATAATAAAGCTTTTTGTGAAGTTTGGCGTAGCTAATATTGGTGCTTGGCACATTTCCTCTTTAATATGTTCAAAGGCCTCTCTTTCTTCTGGAGCCCAATAAAATGCATCTTTCATTAATAATGTATTTAGAGGTGCTACTATTCTCCCATAATTCCTAACAAACTTGAAATAATACTCAGTCAACCTGAGAAATCCTCACAAATGCTTTATGGATGTGGGAATTTTCCATTCCTTAATGGATATAACTTTGCTAGGGTCTACCTTAACACCTTTGTGAGATACAATATGACCTAGATATTTCATGTACTATACTCCAAAGAAATATTTGGAGATTTTTTCTTATAATTTATTCTCCTCTAATAATTTGAGCACCATGTCAACATGTTGAACATGGTCCTTCCAAGAATTGTAGATTATTATATCATCAAAAAATACTAAAACAAATATTCTAAGGAAGGGTTTGAAAATGGAATTCATAAAGCCTTGAAATGTAGAAGGTTCACTGGTAAGGCCAAAATCCATGACCAAAAATTCATAATGACCCTCACGAGTTATAAATAATGTTTTTGGAATGTCTTCAGTATTTATTCTAATTTGATGATATCCTAAATGAATATCCAACTTGGTGAAGTAAATTTCCCCATGTAATTCATCCAATAATTCATCAATGATAGGAATGATAAATTTATCTTTAACAGTGAGCTTCTTAACTTCCCTATAATCCATACACATGTGCCTTGATCCATCTTTCTTGTGAGCCAATACTATTGGAGCAGAGAAAGAACTTTGACTAGGTTGAATTATAGTATCCTCTAACATTTATGCAACCGTACGTTCAATTTCACTGTTTTGGGCGTAGAGACATTTGTAAGTTGTAATGTTTGGAGGAACACTTCCTAGAATCAAATGAATAACATGAGCATGATCACGAATAGGTGGGAGGCCTTTGGGGGTCTCAAATACCTTGGAATGATTGTGGATTACTTTTTGGAGATTTATAAAAATAGATGATTTCGATGTGGGAACCTCTAGTGAACATAATTGTGAAATTATACCCTGTTTTTATTTATTTAGAATGTTTTTCATGGCATTGGAGCTGATTATCTTTCCTGATTCCCCTTTGATACCCTTATATTAAACTTCTTTTCCCCAACTTAGGAAAACTAGTGCAGAAGATAGAGGGTTTTATATTATTAAGCAAGAAGAATATGAGTACTGTCATGTGGAAAGAGTTATATTTGCGGACAAATCTAACCTCCCTAGGAGTCTAAGACTCTCTAGTGACAAACAAACCAAACAAGAGCAATCCTTCTCTAAACACACATTATTCTATGAGAATTCAAATGTTTTCGATCTTACCTTAGGTCCAACGCTTGTTGTAGCAGTCCAGCCTTGCTGATCCAGATGAGCTCCTCCTTCACTTTCAGACCTGCATACACTAACAAAGCAAACGATTACATAACATCTGAATATTCATCATAAAATAAAGCATATTTATCACGTAGACCAAGGAGTACATGAAATAATTCATTAACAACAAACCATTGAGAAGAATGGACTTATTTGTATTAAATAATAAAAAAGGAACCATTACAACCTGAGCCTTGGTGTTGTGCAAGCTCCTCCCAGGGTCCAGCAAGAGATTTCCTCTACTTTGACAAGCTCACCCACTTCCAATATGGCAACAAGGAAGGATAGTGATCTCTCCTCACAAGTCAACAATGGAAGTCCTAATTCCAGCAGCATTTACCCTTTAGAATGTTCAGCTTTCAACCTCCCCTCCTCTGGCCCAATGCCTGTATTTATAGTATTTTAGAGGAGGTTATTCAGTTCCAACATCAATGGGATACTCCCTCTTTTGGATGGGGTAGCTCCTCTCTTGATGGGATAAGCTCCTCTATCATAGGGATGCATGAACCATCTGGAGGTGCTCAATACATGTCAAACACTCTTCTAGAAGGCTCTAGAAGTGACCACAAGTAACTTTTAAAAGATGAAACTCGCGCCTTTTGACCTTTACAGGGGTACGCACCCATCCTTTGGCTTACAGAGCGTATAAGTACGCAGGCACAATGTGTTTGGGATGCGTACACGCAGGCAAGGTAGAGAGAACTTGCGTTCCTAGAGATAAACATGTTTTTAAGTGACTTTCTCTCTTTTTGAAGTTTGACATGAAGAGCAGAGGTATGAGGCTTGACAAGGAGGATAATATGACTATTGATGGAGCCATATTAACTGGAGATAGTCATGGTGACAAATTTCAGTGTAACAGATTGCCCCCTAAAGTACGAAGCCTGTAATAGATAAGGGTTTTATATCATATAGGAAGGGTGAAGTACTTTATCATTTCAAGGATTATCTCGTGGAGAGCCTGGTTAGAACTTGCAATTTTCAACACAAAATACATGTATAGGATCATATCATCGCTGAGGTAGGCATTCCCATACTCAGATCAAAAACTTTAACTAACAGACTAACTACTCTGATACAGGAATGATTTCATAATACATCATAATTATAGATTCGTGTAGACACAGTATAGGCGCAGCCATTTGTTTATGATTGGTCTACAACATAATGAATGCAAAACTCCTCGCAGCTTGGATGGTGGAAACTAGATCCAGGGTCTTCATCTCTACTTCCCGAATTGGTACGATTCTAGCCATGTGAATAAATGAGTCGATGTCGAACATGGTAGAGACCACTTGATTACCAGTCAATGATGTAAACTGTTAACAAGTGTGAGAGAGACCACCAGTAATGTCAATGGTTCTCAAAGTACCCAGCACAATCCATGAAATGTAAATGAATGAGTCGGTGTCGAACATTTCATGGAATCCTTCGATCGCAAGTCAATGATGAAAACTGACGTCGAAGGCGAGAAACCTGCCATTGATGCATGTAGACTCCAAGGTACTGGTGATTTCTAAGTCAACTCTCTAGATAATGTGCTGATGTCGATAGAAAGCGACCCGTCGCAGGCAAGCCTACAACACGAAACCATAGTTCAAGTTGAAGAAATGTTGCTGCAAGGACTGACTCAATGATGACATGATGAATGATAGGTATTTTGCAGTTTGAATGTTTTGTTTACAGACCTCTTGAACACATAACGACACGACAGATCGTTTGGTGATAAATGACTCAAAGTCGACTCCCATAACCCGGCTAAAGATGTCAAGTGATCTTGGTCAACTGTGAGGTAAAGGATTTCCCAACCCAGGTGAATGAATAAGTGTCGTGTTC
>APFE031583376.1:25315-55243 GCA_000404065.3 Pinus taeda | reverse complement strand
GGGTTAGGTTTTGGAATGTGAAGGGTTTTTCCAATGTTTCTCAACAATAAATAGGCCTTCGAGCCTCATTGTAACACAGTTCAGAGGCATGTAGCCACACATCTATTCTCAGAGATAAGCTACCATCGCCCTAGCTGGTTTATTTCTATTTCCGGTTGTAAGCATATTTCAGTATTTTCCATTAATGAAATGAAGTATTATTTCCGCTGCATCTTTGTGTATATGGTTATCTCTGTATTTTATTGCGTTCCTGTTTAAATCTGGATCAACGATACCTGAGAACCATGTGGCAGAACCAACCATCTTTTTCAAATTGGTCACAACAACCATTCCCTATTCCACCCTGGCCCAACCAACCAAATCAAAATAATAATTGGCCAAATTCCTCTTACTTCCCACCGTTTTGGAAAAATAATGCTTATCAATCTCAATGGCCATCCTCAACTTCACAAAATCATAACTAGCAGTCAAGCTGGCAGAGACCTACAAATCAACCAACAGGAACAATCCCCCTACCTCAACCCACACTGCCAGCATTGTACACATTGCAACAAAACCCTCAAACCAACTTAATACCATAGCTCCCAGCCCTGTCCAACCCGAACCCCAACAACAGACTGGTTCAATCTCTGCAAATTATTGAAGGTCTAGAACAAGAAACCGAGTTAAGGGAGTGCAATGACCTTCAATTAAGATCTGGGTGTATAATAGAATTAGAGGGGCATAAAAATGTTCAAATTGAAAATCTGTTACCTGTAGAACAAGCACCACAAGAAGAGAACATGGTTAGACAAAAAATTCATGAACAAGCAACCACCTCTTCTCCACCATTCCCAGAATGACTAATCATACCTTGCTCAATTGAACACCTTGATTTTGATCCTCTGGGAGAATTGAAAAATTTGTGTATAAAAATACCACTCCTCAAGGCTATTGAAGACATCCCAATTTATGCAAAAACCATCAAGGAATTATGTATGAAAAAGCCAAAGAGGAAAATAACAACAAATCCAACTATCGATGTAGTCGGCACCTTATCTGATTTACTATCAGGAAGAGAAACACCTGTAAAATATGAGGACCCGAGAAATCCTATAGTCACGGTGAAAATCAAAGGATGCTCCTTCCCCAACGCCTTAGTTGATTTAGGAGCACCAATCAATGTTCTTACAACCACAACCTGTCAAAAGCTTGGCATTACATCATTGGACCCAACCACAACCTTGTTGGAATTGGCTGACCGATCGGTAGTCAAACCAGAAGGCACATTACATGATGTAATGGTGTCTGTAGCCTCCTGGGAATACCCTGTAGACTTTCTGATCATCAATCCTAGAAACCGACTCGATGGACACCCCTTAATTCTAGGCAAACCTTGGTTAGAAACTACGGATGCTTACATTAGCTATCGACTAGGAAACATGACTATAGTAAGAGGAAGAAATGAAAGAATTTAGCCTTATATCCTCTAGCTCAGCCAAGTTTAACAATAATCAAAACCAGAAAACAACCTGTATCATACCTAATTGAAAACATTAGATCACCACTAACCATAGAAGATTCTCTCGAATTTAAAGATCAAATAGAAGATGACATCATTGACACCTACATTAACCAACTAGAAGTTGGATCCCATCTAAAATGTCACATGATCGAAGAAGCCTTTGATAGTGAAGAAGATCCCCTAAAAGATATTAATGATCAATCAATACCAACCACCTCTATTTATAATAGCAAAACCATAGAAATTGAACCGAGAAAAACTTTGAATATTAACAAAAACTTGACTGCTGACCAAGAACAGAAACTTGTCCAACTCCTGAGAAAATATAAAGATGCCTTTGCATGGGATTACTCAGACATAAAAGGCATTGATCCCCAATTATGCACACACCACATTTATACAGAGAAGGATGCCAGGGCCATTCGACAACCTCAACAGAGGTTAAACCCTCATCTTAAAGATATTGTTAAAACTAAACTACAAAAATTGCTAGATATCAACTTTGTCTACCCAATATCTGACAACAAGTGGGTTTCTCCATTAGTAGTGGTGCCAAAAAAGAATGGAAAGTGGCGGATATGTGTTGATTATAGAGAACTCAATAAAGCAACTCAGAAAGACCATTTCCCCCTTCCATTCATTGACCAAGTCTTGGACACACTAGCAGGAAAGAAATTATTTTATTTCCTTGATGGCCTCAGTGGATACAATCAAATTCAGATTGCCCCTGAAGATCAGGATAAGACTACCTTTACCTGCCCTTGGGGAACATTTGCTTACATGGTTTTACCCTTTGGGCTGTGGAATGCACCTGCCACATTTCAAAGGGTTGTACTCAACATTTTTTCAGATTTAATAAATGAAGGACTCAAAGTGTATATGGATGACTTCACACCTTATGGAGATGACTTCGAGCCAGCATTACAAACATTAGAAAAAGTGTTGCAAAGATGCATTGCGACCAAGTTCTGTTTAAGCCATGAAAAATGTCATATGATGATGACAGAGGGACTCATCTTGGGACATTATATCTCAGCAAGTGGAATACAGGTAGATCCAGCTAAAATTCAGAGAAATATTTTAATACCTACCCCTTCCACACAAACAGAGGTACGCAGTTTTTTGGGATTTTCTGGTTACTATAGAAAATTTATAAAGAATTTTTCTCAGATTTCTACACCATTATATGCACTAACAATAAATATTGATTTCATTTGGACAGATAAATGTGACAACACTTTTGAGGATTTTAAAAGGCTTGTATCAACAACCCCAGTGCTAAGGCGCCTAAACTGGGATTTGCCATTCCAGATTTCATCTGATGCTTCAGACACAGCAATCGGAGTAGTTATTGGCCAGGAAGAAGATAAAAAACCATATGCAATATAATATTAGCAAAAATCGATCTCCTGCTAAATTAAATTATACTGTGACTGAAGAATAATTTTTAATTGTAATATATGTTGTTAATAAATTCCGACATTATATAACTGGATATCCTGTATTTTTATATACAGATCACTTTGCCATTAAATATCTAGCAGATAAACTTGTTACAAATGGAAAAGTGACAAGATGGTTGATTCTCTTGTAGGAATTTGACATCACAATTAAGGATTGACTCGGAAAAGAAAACCCTGTAACTGAATTTCTCTCGCAAATGCCAAAGCTAGCTGATGCAACAACAATTGAGGATCAATTTCCTGATGAAAATTTATTTGTTGTTACTGTCATAATGCCATGGTATATGGGCATTGCAAATTATTTGGCAGTAAGTAAATTACCCAAGCACCTACACATAATGAAAGAAAACAAATATTGCACTACAGTACCTGATTCTCTTGGATCGGGGACTATTTATTCCATACAAAAGCATATATGCACATTAGAAGATGCGTCCGGGAAGATGAAGTGTTTGACATTCTAAAAGCATGCTACGATGGGCCATGTGGTGGACATTTTGCAAACTACATAACTAGTCACAAAGTCTTACAAACAGGTTACTACTGGCCCACTATCTTTAAAGATGCTCAAAAGTTCATTCAAGCATGTGATAGTTTCCAGAGGGCAGGATGCCGTGGACAATCTGATGAGATGCCTCTGAATGCGCAACTAGTAATCAAGCCTTTTGAGCAGTGGGTGTTAGACTTTATTGGTCCTATTAACCCATCATCTAATCAAAAAACATACATACTGGTTGCAATATAATTTGTTACTAAATGGGTCGAGGTAGAGGCATTACCAAGGGCAACTGAGGATTCAGTGATACATTTTCTTTTCCAACTATTTGTGCGATATGGCCTACCGAGAGATATAATTACAGATGGAGGATTGCAATTCGTAGGCAACAAGATTTCTGCAAGATTTAGAAATTATCATATCCTCCACAAAGTTACAACTCCATACCACCCACAGAAAAATGGCCAAGTAGAAAGTACTAATAAGGTAATTGAGGCAATACTTACAAAGACAGTTGCATCACACAGACACGATTGGGCTTCCAAATTGCCAGAAGCCTTATGGTCATACCGCACAACATGGAGAAATACCACGAGATATTCACCATATCAATTAGTATTTGGTAAATAACCCATCTTCCCAATCGAATTTGAAATTCAAACATCAAGAATGGGTCAGGAGGTGGGTTTGAATTTAAATGAAGCTCAGATCAATAGATTACAACAAATCAATGAATTAGATGAAATTAGGTTATCATCTCTTCAACACACTGCATTGATCCAACAACAAAGAGCGAAATGGCATGATGCCCTTATAAAGAATAAGGTCTTCCATGGGGGAGATTGGGCACTCCTATATGATTCTAGGTTTCAGGATTTCCCCAGAAAACTCCAGACCAGATGGTTGAAACCTTATGAGATAAAAAAGATGCATGATAATGACACCATTACATTAGCAACCATTGATGGATCTAGCTATTATTTTAAAGCGAATAGTCATCGAGTGCGACTTTATCACAAACCACTTACGAGGGAGTCTTTTTGCCAACAGTTACAGGAAGATTCCACCATGAAATTTCTCGCTGAGGAGGGTAACCCATCCTCAGCATAAATCTAGTGAATAATTCATTTTTTTTTTTAATTTTGTATATAAAATTTTCTTTCTATTTGAATTTTCTTCTATAAACTGTAAATAAACTCTTGTTTTCTTTGGTTGTTCCATTTAAAGAATAGCTATTGTTCCCTCCTAAACAACAACTTTCATTCCTCTAAAGGAACAACAATTTTGTGTACAGATTTTTGTGTTGTTCTATTTAAGGAATAGTTGTCATTCTCATCAAGGAATAATAGCCATTCCATTTAAGGAACAACAATTCTCTGTTTATTTGATTTTCGTGCTGTTCCGTTTAAGGAACAACTGTTGTTCCCTCTAAGGAATAGTTGTTGTTCCCTCTAAGGAACAACAACCATTCCCTTTAAGAAACAACAGTTTGGTATGTGTCTTCTTTTTGCTGTTCCATTTAAGGAACAGTTGATGTTCCTCTTAAGGAACAACATCTGTTCCATTTAAGGAACAACAGTTTCACATGTTTGTCTTTTTTCTATTCCATTTAAGGAATAGTTGTTGTTCCTCTTAAGGAACAACAACCATTCCATTTAAGGAACAATAGTTTCACATGTTTGTGTTTTTTCTATTCCATTTAAGGAAAAAATTTTGTTCCTCTTAAGGAATAGTTGTCGTTCCATTTCAGGAACAACAGTTTTGCGTGTTTGTGTTTTTGTTGTTCCATTTAAGGAACAACAGTTTCACATGTTTGTCTTTTTGCTGTTCCATTTAAGGAACAATAGTTTCACGTTTTTTTCTTTTGCTGTTCCATTTAAGGAATAGCTATTGTTCCTCCTAAGGAACAACAACCGTTCCATTTAAGGAACAACAGTTTCACATGTTTCTTTGTGCTATTCCCTCTAAGGAACAACAACCATTCCATTTAAGGAACAATAGTTTTGTGCTTTTCTTTTTGCTATTTTGTCTAAGGAACAATAGCTCTGTTTACATTTGTTTTCGTTGTTCTGATCAAGAAACAATTGTTGTTCCCTTTAAAGGAACAACAGTTTCGTATGTGAGTGCTTTACGCTGTTCCATTTAGGGAACAGTTGTTGTTCCTCCTAAGGAACAGTTGTCGTTCCTTCTAAGGAACAACAGTTTTGTCATTATTTGATTTTTTCTATTTCATCTAAGGAACAACAATTTTGCTTAGGTTTGTTTTAATGCTATCCCCCGCGAAGGATCAACACTTTCGCTTACGTCTGTTTTTCTGTTGTTCCTCTTAAGGAACAGTTGTTGTTCCTCCTTATCTTCACTATAACTCAAATTGATTGATTACTTGTACCATGCTGGTTCTTCCCTAATCCCCATAATTCTCTCTGCTTATTATCATTGAATAAGTGTAAGCACATATTTTATTCTATTGATATGTTCAGACTTCTTCCACAATCTATACTCTTAAAGAGTGCTGAGCCACCCTCTATATATAAATAGGAAGTGCTATATCAATGAAAAGAAAAAAAAGAAGGAAAGAAAAAATATATATATGTTTACTAACAATTCTATGATTTGTCAGATAAAGGATATGGGATCTCATCATGAGCCAACCTACCATGATCATAAGGAAGCAGTGAACTGTCATTCCCACTATGGCCACCACACCAGGGATATGATCTAATGGACACATCAGAAAAATAAAGTCCTTGGAACAGGAGGTCTCATCATGAGTCGGCCTGTCCACCTTTCACTCCTTCCCAGTGAATGGCATTATGATCCATCTGGTTACCAAGCCAGCACAATGGCCTCCATTCTGACATCACAAGGCACTTTCCTAATTATACATAAAGGATCATGGTTCCAAAGGGTGAAAAAAGCAACTCTGGCAATGTTATAAACACCTGTGGGAAACAGAAGCTCTGTTGATGGTATTGGAGTCATATTTTCAAAATCAATAGTGATTATAACTCCCTTTTCTTATTTCTTTATCTTTATTACAGAAGAGATTATGTTCCTAATTCTTTTCTTTGAACCTTTATGCATGAGATGTTGTTTAAAAAGTCAATCATAACGGTTTAAGTGGAATAATGACCACATAGTATCTCACCACGTTAGATGTCCTTTCTCCCTTTTCGAATCACTCCATGGCATCTCCACATTTATTGATAATTTTCATTCGATGCATAGATTCCAGTAACCCTATATTTTTGTGATCTTATCATAAATATGTATACCTTGCCATTTTTTACTATTGTATGATTGCCGCCAGTATGTCATTCCTTCATTTAACCAATCGAAGGTGACCTATCATTTTTCAGGGGGGCGTGGGTGACTTCCAAAGAACTTTTGCATGTGTGTCAGTCATTTATTTGGTTGTACCGGGCTACATGATATCCCATAATAGCAAGTTTTTAACGGTATCTATGTTAAAAAAGTATTATCCGATATTAACAACTTCTTGTTCCATTGTTGGATCTATGTATTGTTGTGTTACCTGTGTTAAGCTAACAATGTGTAGAATTCAGACAAAATGGAAGGACAATCAGTGTGCAAGGAGCCACAGATACTAGCTGTCTCCGATGCCACATGAGAAATTCTAGTACGAGCCAGATGGGTCGCATATTTTACACGACTGCAGCAACCCAATGAAATCATGGCTATCTATTTTTTACAAAATTTACAGGATGATCATTTTATAATAAGAGGAAGGTGAATGACAATAACGAATGTAGTAATAGCTGAGGTGTCTAGATTACTAGCAGTCTGACCCATATGGACGCATAAAAAATTGAGGCTACAAGATGCCATTGCCACCTTTTGGGATGAGGGACAGAACCTGATTGTCAAAGGCAAAGGAGTTCAACCTTCATCTCTGGGAGAACCATGGATAGAGCTGGCTAGAGTCGTTCAGAGCTATATCACATGTGACGGAAGAAAAGATGTGGTAAGGCCACGCCACCTTATATTATTAGCAATTCTAAAACAAAAATGTTCTATACACTTGCCTGCATATTTGAATTTCGTGTTGCATGATGCTGCTCAAAGCATAAAGAAATATCGGCATATAGAGACTGTTGTAAGTCATCATTTTTTAATTAGGCTGATAGTGAGCTACAACCTTGTCCATTAGCAAACCATTTGGGAAGAATTAGTGTTTACTATAAGGGGGGTTAGCCTTACCTGCCCCAAAAACGAAAAGGACTACCAGCACAGTAAACAAACCACAAAATGTAGACGATATGCCGAGACAAACCTAGGAACAACTAAAAACCTTTTGGGTAGTAGCAGCCAACCCTTAGAATTATCTAGCCCTGAAAATGAGCAACCTTTACAGCTGGAAAGAAGAGATAACCAAGAGTCAGAACTTGAGGAGGAAACAGAGCATACTAGTGAAGAGGAGAGGGATGAAGCAAAACCTCCCTTAACTCCCAGCACAAGTCCACCACAAGACTCATTACATGATATTGAATTGGCCTAGATTTTTTCCAATGTGAGTGAATTCATACAACCTGAAAGCCCACTCAACCTTAATATTGAAGTAGAGAAATTGGAAGAAAACTCCGCCCACAGTAGGAGCATGATGGAAAATGAAACTGGTGGGGAAGAAACAGGGGTAGAATTTACTCAGGAAGAGGTAGACCAAACTAGGAGTACACATCTAGAAGAACCTAGTCAGGTCAATTTGAACATAGAAGATGTGGGTCAAATAGGAGAAATAGAAACCTGTCAAGGCAAAGACACAGCCCTTGGAGAGCAAAGCCCAGGTGAACAACCGAGCTCGTTAAGAATGGAAACGATTAGTGAAACAGTTGTTCCTCCAAAAAAGAAGAAAATAAAAATTTAAAGGTTTAGAAAGGAACAACAGAGGCTGAAAAAAATAATTAAAAGACTTTGGCAAAAGATAAGGACAATTAAAAGGGGAAAAATTTCAAGCAGAACCCCGGAAAAGGTGAACGCAACCATTCAAACCGAATTTCATGACATAAGCGTTACTGGGACTCAAACTGAGCCCATATTCATTCAAATTGATAAGGAACAACATGAAATTGTTACAGAAGTGACTGTGCAAACAAAGAATGTACATTTTTGTAATGTAGTTGTTCAAATAGAGGCAATACCCTCCAACAGCATGGCCACCCGGATAGAAAGACCGACTTTCAATAATAAAAGAACACAGAATTTGAGCATTCCATCCCATAATAAGAGTATCTAGACTATAGGTACTCAGTCTCATAATAAAAACACCCAGACAGATATCCAAGCCAAAGATTTTTTTGATATGCAGTGATCCTTGTTTAACAAATCTTCAAGAAAATCTGGCATAGGCTCGCCTGACCATAGAAAGGCTTGAGGAAGAAACTGTTCCCCAACATAAGTACCAGGAATTACAAAGGAAATTGCGGGATATCAATGTGTTGGAAAGTGAGGCCTTCGATAAATATCAAAGGACAGAAGAAAGAATTGAGAAAATAAAGATCAGACTAGAGACAGTCATGCATCAAATGGATACTCTTTGTTCACTATACATGGATATTTTGGCATGGAGGTCCCCTTCCAATAATTATGCTTTATTTTTGTTAGAAAGGTATTTATAGCTAAAATCAATGCTATCAAGGTAGGGAAACCCATAGAATTGAAAACTATTGAAGATTTCATAAACTGCTATAAACACCATGGAGTGAAAGTTCAACGATTACTCTTTGATTTTTACTTGCATAATTTTGTGTTGGAAGAAGAATTGGAGAAGAATCCCAGCCCTTTTGTGGGGGATGTACAATTTCAAGCCTTCATTTCATTTGTTGTTAACCAATTGAAATGGTTTAAAGTCCATAATAAATTCCAGAGGAAGGAAAATGGATTGGACCTTTGGGTCAGAGGTGAACGAAGAACCCACTACAAATGCTGGCCAAACATAAAAGTTTGATGAAAAAGTAAGGAGAAATCTAGATCTTGGGGTACATTCACAAAGAAATTATCCAACACGGGGTAGAGTATTTTCTCTCTATTAAAGACAACTCCTTGGCAGTAGCTAAATTCAGATGGATAGTTTCCAATTGTAATGTACAGATGTTATGCTCTTAACCTACAAGACGATACCATAATACCAAATATGAAAAAAAATATACCCAGAACATAGAACAATGAGAAATAACAACAAGTATTTTATTATTCAGAAAGCAATGTCCACTTGCCTCTTTGAGGGGGCAACCTCCAATAGAGCTGAGCTCAATTATAAAATAACACACCATGCTCCTCGAGGGGAGTCTCTATCCTTTATATAGGATTCATACATGCAATACCATGGGGCAATACCATGGTTCTTATTAATACCATGGCTCATTTGCAACTAACTGTGGTCCCTTCATTAAATATGGGTTAACCACTTACAATTATTAATATGGGCTTTATTGACTCTTTAATTAACTATAGCTATGACTCTATCCCATTATATAAATAAGGGGGTTAGGGTTGGACCCTAACATGCCCTCCCACATAAGAATAGCCTTGTCCTCAAGGCTGAAGCTATGGAAACTTCTAAAGGATAGTGTCTGGTTCCCAAGTTCCATCTTCCGGAGAGGTGTCTTTCCACTTGACGAGGACTTCCTTAATTATGCGGCCATGCAGGTGCCGTTGTCGTGTGTCAAGAACCTGTTCAGGTTGGAGCCAGATTGGCCCTTCTTCATCCACTTTAGGTAGACTAGTTTGAATTTTGCAATGGTTCCCAATCACTTTCTTGAGGCATGAGACATGGAAGACTAGATGGATTTTTGTAGTGGGTGGCACAGCTAGCTTGTAGGTGACTTCTCCAATGCACTGAAGTACTTGATATGGTTCGTAGAATTTTGGAGATAAATTCTGAGAACCCTTGTCTTTGAGTGATGTTTGCTTATATTGCTTCAGCCTAAAAAATACTTGATTCCCTTCTTGAAATGGCGTTCTGCATGATGTTGATCTTCCTGTTGCTTCATGCAGCGTTAGGCTTGATGAAGATTCTCTCTAAGGTGGGCCAACATGGTTGTACAGTTCTGTAAGAGTGTATCCACTGCTTGCACCTTCGAGCATCCCTTGATATAAGAAGTAGGAGGAGGGAGTTGACCATAGACTGCTTCATATGGATTCATTTTGGTGGTGGCATGATAGTTGGTGTTATACCACCATTCGGCTAGAGGTAACCACTGTACCCAGAGATGTTTCTTTTCTGAAGAGAAACACCTAAGGTAGGTCTCTAGAAATTTGTTGACTGCTTCAGTTCGACCATCAGTTTGTAGATGATAGCAAGTACTGAGTTGTAGTTGGGTACCTTGTAGCTGGAAGAGTTCCTACCAAAAGTTACTGGTGAAGATCGGGTCATGATCAGACACAATGGAAGTGGGCATGCCATGCAATTTGAAGATTTGATCCATGAAAGATTGAGCCACCAAAGTCGGTGTAAAAGGGTGGGGTAGGCGCAAAAATGAGCATACTTAGAAAGTCTCTCCACAACCACCATGATGACTGACTTGTTTCCTAACTTTGGAAGAACCGTAATGAAATCCATAGAAACCTCTATCCGGATTGTGGCCGGGATGGGAAATGGTTGTAATGTGCCTGGGGATTTGACTGTTTCTCCTTTGTGGCACTGACAGACGTTACATTCAGCTACAAAAGTAAGAATGTCATTTTTCATACCTGTCCAAAAAAATGATCTTTGAGTGCGAGCATACGTCTTCTAAAAGCCCGAATGTCTTGCAGTGGGAGATGAGTGCAACTCTGCTAAAATGTGGGTTTTGAGTGTGGATGTTGGTGATATTATGACTTTGTCCTTGTAGCGAAGAATCTCATCCTTCCACGAGTAGCCCGCTGTAGAATTTGGATCTGTTTGCAATTGATTAATGAGTTGGGAGAGCCAGTGATGTGAAAACCATTCCTTGCGAGCCTCTTCAATCCATTCTAGAATGGGAAGGGAAATTGTGAGCAAGGTACTTTTCTCCTCAAATTGGTGGGATAATGAATCTACTACAATATTTTCGTTCCCTTTCTTGTAAATTATCTCATAATCATATCCCAGCACTTGGTGAGCCATTTATTTTGTTGTGGTGAGGTTAGGAATTGCTCCAAAAAATATTTAAGGCTTTGATGGTTTGTGCGGATTTGGAAACGTTGCCCCAATAAGTATGGTCACCAAGTATATACTGCAAGTAATATGGCCATCATCTCCTTCTCATAGGTATATTGTACCAGATACTTCCCACTTAGTTGTTAGCTTGTGAAGGCCAAGGGTTGACCTTCTTGGATTAAGACAACCCCAATACCCATACCAGAAGCATCACATTCAATCACAAAAGATTTGGTGAAGTCGGGTAGTGCTGAGACTGGAGTGGAACACATGGCATGTTTGAGAGTTGTAAATTCTTGTTGTGCTTCATCATTCTAGAGGAATGAATTTTTCTTTAGGATTTGAGTGAGGGGCCTAGTAATGCGACCATAATTGTTCACAAATTCATGATAGTAGCCTCTGAGACCCAAAAATCCTCTCAAGATCTTCAAGGTCTTTGGTTGAGGCCAATCCTACATTGCTTGGATCTTTTTGGTGTCCACCCTAACACCTTCACACCCCACAATGTGGCCCAAATACTCTACTTCTTCCATGCCAAAAGAGCACTTGGACATCTTGACAAATAATTTATGCTTGCGGAGCAGCTGCAAGAGCAAATCTACATGCTGAAGATGTGTGGCCCAGGTGTGACTGTAGATGAGGATGTCATCAAAGAAAACAAGGACAAATTTTCTGAGATATGGTTTGAGTAGGTGGTTCATAAGGCTCTAAAAAGTGGATGGGGCATTACAATGACCAAATGGTATGACCAGGAACTCATAATGGCCTTCATGAGTTCGGAAGGTAGTCTTTGGAATGTCTACTTCTTTCGTGCGAATTTGGTGGTAGCCTGAGAGAATGTTGAGCTTAGTAAAGAATTGAGTCCCATTTAGTTCATCCAAAAAATCATCGACAACCAGGATGGGAAATTTATCTTTGACCATCAACTTATTGAGGGCCTTGAAGTGTAGACACATACACCACCCACCATCTTTCTTGAGCACCATGACCAACGACGATGAATACAGACTAATGCTAGGATGAATGGCACCTGCTTCCAAGAGTTCCTTGATTATTTTTTCAATTTCATTCTTTTTGGCGAACATATATCTATATGGGTGCACATTTGGTGGTTGGGCCCTTGGTACCAAAGTAATGCTATCATCATGTTCCCCTCTCGAGGGTGGAAGCTCATGAGGCTTGTCAAAGACTGGCAGATGGTTGTTTAAAATCTGTTGCATCTCAGGATGAATATGAAGAGAATTAGGTTCGAAGGCCTGGATGGAATTAAATTGGGCTATAACTCCGTGCTGGCCCTTTTTTAACAATTTTTCCATTCGATGTGAGTTGATGATAGAGGGAGCTCCCGCATGGAGTCTGCGGAGGGTATGTGTGTGGTTGTTCTACTTAAAGCTCATATATAACTCCTGGAAATCCATTGTGATTGGGCCAAGTGTGTGAATCCATTTAGCACCTAGGACAATGTCGCACCATCCCATGTGTATGGAAAACATGTGGGTCTTTAACTGATAATCCCCCGTTTGAAGTTTGACATTTTCACAACAGCCTTCACATTTTATTGTCCCCCCATCAGCAATTTGGACCTGGAAGTTAGAAACTGCTCGAACAAAATAATGCACTACTTTCGCGACTCTTTGATGGATAAAATTATGTGTACTACAACTATCAATCAAGACTACCACTGGGCAATGCTTACTAAAACCTTTGATTTTCAGAGTTTGGGGAGAAGAAATCCCTGCCAAAGCATGCAACAAGATAACTGGTTCTTCAGGTACATTGTCCTGCTGGTTGTCCTCTTCTTCCTCCTCTGGTTCCTCAAGTGGTGGGGCTTCCTCTGATGAACTATGATTAATAGCATCAATTTGAAATAATTTGGGCTCCTTGCATTTATGCCCGGGGGAGTATTTATCATCACAGTAGTAACACAATCCTTGCTTTCTTCTTTCTGCCATTTCTACTGGTGACACCTTTTGAACCTTGAGCGTTTGGGTAGTGCTTTGAGCCTGTGTGGGGTGAACCTTGGCGATGAAATTTGGGTGATTGGAATGGGCCACTAACGCACATTCTACTTCATGAGCTATCCTACAAGCATGCAACCATGAGCTAGGGTGGTGCAGTCAGACGTGGGCTTGTATGGCTTCTTTGAGACCACTGACAAAACATTCCACGTAGAACTCATCGTGTAGACCTATAGAGTGGAAAGCTAAGGCTTCAAAGGCTGTAATATATTCGTTCACTATTACTGTCTATCAGAGCTTCTTGAGACAACCCAAAAATCAGATTCATGGTCAAAGCAATCCGTAAGAGCTTTTTTGAAGGTCTGCCAAGTCAAGGGCCTTCCATAGCAACATTGATGCCATTGCCACCATTGCCATCTTTCATTGTCCAAGTACATGATACCCACACTAAGCTGAGTCACACCATCTAGGATGTAATTCAGTGTGAAATATTGCTCCATTTGTGCTATCCATGCGGTTGGGTGAGAGCCATCAAATTTATACATGTCCACCTTGGGTGGTCGTGGATGGGATTTTTGGTGGGTGCCAAAGAGGTGAAGGTGGCTAGACTCGCCCTCAATGTTTTCATTGCCAATATATGCCTCCGCACATTCCTCCACCTTGTCCTTAGAGATTGTTTCATTTAAGTTCTTCATCTGCAACACAACATCTTTCAATCATGATTCAAGGCTATCAATCCTCTCATTGGCCATAGCTTGAGCTCTAGTTTTTACCATGCACTGATCCGATGTACTTGAAATTTGGGACCACCCAAAAAAATTTTCACTAACAATTGAATGGTACCACCTTGCTCAGCTCGTCGACTTGATTCTTATGGGCTAAGTCACCAATAAGCACCTCGGGGGGTCTCATACTTTTTTTTTTATACTCTGAATGGAGTTTTACTCCTTGCTAAGGAATACTGCAGTAGCTGAATTGTAGAAATGTCAATGCTGCCCAAAGTCTTGCGAAAATCACATCCAAGTATAGGAACCCACACAATTAGTTAGATTTGAATGGCGAATGATACGGCTACAGAGCCCAAACTGCTAGATCTGGAAGGTGGATTTGATGGATCTGAGAGATTTGAATGGTTGATCTGATAGATCTGAACGACAAAACTGATTGCTAATGTGGATCTGATGGATCTGATAGATCTAAATGGTTAATCTGATAGATCTGAATGGCAGAATTGATTGTTGTTGTTGTGACAAAAACCCACCTGCGAGATTTGATTTGGCAAATATTATGCATGATCCAGAGATAGAGAATGGAACGATGGTCTCTAGGAGTGTCAAGTGCTAAAGATCGCAATATACATAAGGGTCTGATAGTAGTACTTGGCCCAATTTTTCAGGGCACTAACCAAGGAGGATCAATCGTACCCTTAGCTGTCCAACCTAACTACCCTATCGTATGCGTGAGTAATCTCTCTGAGTGCTATTCTTGATGTACTGTAGTATCAAGGCAACCAACGATTTATCTATGGTGAGGTTTTAAGGGAGCTAGGGGGCTTCTGATATACCCAGAGGGTACTTGGAAGATAGTCCGTGTGTGGTTTTGTCTATTGCGCTACTATTTAAAGGGGTACCCACAAGAGTTACAAGGGAGTCCAACAAGCGTGACCACCTATTATATGTCCTGCATGCATGCCTCCCCAAATCTGTAGGTTTATGCCCTCAACGACAGATCCTGTGGTTTAAAGACACCAGAACACATCTCTAGCCAAAAAAAAATTTGCTAAAAAAAGGAGATCTCACCGGCCCCAGAAAGCGCTCTGATACCACTTTTTATGCTCTTAACCTGCAAGATGATACCAGAATACTAAATATGCGAAGAAATATACCTAGAACATAGAACAATGAGAAATAACAACAAGTATTTTATTATTCAAAAAGTAATGTTCACTTGCCTCTTCGAGGGAGCAACCTCAAATAGAGCTGAGCTCACTTACAAAATAAGACACCATGCTCCTCGAGGGGAGTCTCTATCCTTTATATAGGATTTATACATGCAATACCATGGGGAAATACCATGTTTCTTATTAATACCATCTATCTAATACCATGGCCCATTTGCAACTAATTGTGGTCCCTTCATTAAATGTTGGTTAACCACTTACAATTATTAATATGGGCTTTATTGACTCTTTACTTAACTATAGCTATGACTCTATCCTATTACATAAATAAGGGGGTTAGGGTTGGACCCTAACAACAGGACAAAGAACCATTTAACTATAAAAACGTTAAATTGGCTATAGATCGCTTTGTTACTTATAGCAACCCCATCTTGAGGGAAAGCCCATATTGGCTAGGATGTCGGTTCCGAAGCCCTATTGTCTGGTATCCTGCCGAAGGGTATAAAGCTTTATATGACTTATTGACCAGCTTCAGACAGTTGCTGTTGCAAATTAAGATATTTCCTACTTTAGTCAATTGATGCTTCTGGTGTTGCAGCAACTGCACAGTTGCTATTCCTAGTGTTGCAGCAACTATGACTCCTAATTCTGTGGACTTTGAACAATTCCAATCAACTGTCAGTGACTTAGGTAATTAATTGTAAAGATAACATGAATATGTGTTGAATAATTAATCATATAGCAAATGAGGAGAGTTACTTCATACCTTGGGATAATGATTTCAAGAATGATATCAAGGGTTTCAATTCATAGGTAAAAAAAAGAGTAATATCATAGCAAAATGTAAGGTCAAAAATAGACAATTCAGAGTCCTAACATCCCCCCCAACTGAAAGGGTTGCATGTCCTCATGCAACGTTTAGTTCGAATCTGAGTCAGAGAACTGGGATGAACAGTGTAAGTTGCTGATAGATTAGCTTGAGAAGGCTTTATCCGACCTACTTCTGAATCCCTGAACATTCTGTATCTGTTGCCATGCTGCTACCTCCTCCTTCTTGGTTAGTTTATAATGAGCTTTGTATTGCCGACCCAGTAACCATAAGAGAGGGAAATGAAAATGGTAGCCAATACATTTCTCTGCATAGTTTTCCATACATTTAACATAAAAAGGTATGCGTGAAATCGCTACCTGGAGATTAAGGGGATTGTAGGGGTGGTATTCTTGTCTTTCTCTGGGACAATGTTCCCAGAATAACTTATTTGCTTCAACAGCCAGTGCCCCTTTTGTTTTCACATAATGCTGGTAGTCTTGCAAAACCCCTGCCTGTAGCTTCTTTATATGGTCAGCCAATTTTGGATTACTTACATAATTCTGATGTTGTGCAATGAAAGTGGCTGGATTGTGTGGTTCATTTCGAATCCACAGGAGGCAGTTGTTCTCATTATGTTCTGCTGACATGTAGGCATTTTTCCAAGTTAATTGATTAGCTAGAAAAGAGATAAATGCTCTTAATTGAATATCACCAACAACAAGAAGTATATTCATCGCTCTATCTTCAGGCATAGCCTCATTGTGAAGATAGAGTTCACAAAGCAGGCTTTGATCATTATGTGGTGCTTCCTTGAATGTTGCAATAAACTGGTCAGGTGTATTAACTTGGTACGGTCTTCCATCTCTTATTGCTTTTATTTGTAATAACGCTAGGCGTTCTCTCAAAAATACTGCATAGTTAAAAGAGGGCTTTCTTGTAGCCAATACCCTCTGAAGCAAATCAAAAGCACGGGATAGCCTAGCTTTTACCTCCTTATTTTCTTTATGCTGGGCTCTAGACTGTTCCAATGCATCCCAATTTCTATATGCATAACTGAACCAGAGTGACTTCTACTGTTGGAATGCATTTCCTTGTGAGAGCTCATATTCTCTTTTCCATGTATCCTTTAGCTGCTGAAAGCTAAAGGTCTCCGTGTGAGTATTTTTGACAGAAGGAGTTTCAGTTTGTGCAAAGGCATCCTTGACACAGTGGAGTCCAGTGACTTCAGTCTGTGCAAATGCTTCCTTGACACAATGAAGTTCAGTGACTTCAGTTTGTGCAAATGCTTCCTTGAAGGATCTCTGTTCTACAGTAGTTTGGGTGGGCTGTGGTGTTACCATGTCTTCCTCCATAGCTGTTGGAAAGCCTCCTGATTCTTGTGTGACAACATGCTGTTCTTTTTCCACTCCTACAGCTCCTACTGGTTCTTGTGTGACAGCAGGCTGCTGTATTTATTCTTTTACAGCTTTTGGAAAACCTGCTGGTTCTTGTGTAACAGCGGTTTTTTCTTCTTCTATTCCTGCAACTCCTGCTGGTTCTTGTGTGGCAGCAGGTTGTTGTATTTCTTCTGTTGCTTTCCCTGCTAGTTCTTGTGTAACAGCAGGTTGTTCAGCTTTGATTACAACATCAGGTTTTTCTGAAGCAGCAGGGGGTGGCGGATTGGCTTCATTCATTGGGACCTGTACTACCTTATATCCTTCTTGAGTGTATAATTCTCCACATTCACTGCACATGTACTCATTATACTGGCTCTTTTCTGTTACCGTTGCTACCCGTGCTAGGAAGTGGAATTATATTCATTCTGGTAGGCTTCCTTGACCATTATTATCTCCTGTTGATAATCTTTAATCTGAGATTTTAAATGCTCAATTTCTTCCTGCAGGGAGGCTATGGTAAGCGGGGCTTGCGTGTCTGCAGGCTCTGGTGGGCGAGAGGATTGTTGTTCCGCGTTCATTTGGGCATTTGCATCCCCAACAGGTGGTTCTTGTGTATCACCTATTGGGTCAGTGGCTGGTTCTTGTGTAGTAGCCATTTGCCCCATATCATCTTGGGTGTCTATTTTGGATTTTTCGGTAGTTGGTTCTTGTGTATCAACTGCCTTAGAAAATGATGTCACAAAGTTGTCAACGCTCTACATCTCAGCCACAGAGGGTGAAGAAGGGGACTATTCTGGAATAATTGGACTGCGGGGTGTTAGGATAATAGGTGAAGAAGTGGAAATCAAAGGGTCGGTAAATTTAACTGCTGGGGCTGACCGTTTTCTCTGCCTCTTTAAGGAGGTAGGGAAATCAACAATTTTTCTTTTTCGGTCACTTTCCTTGGGGCTGGGGAAACTATCAGGACTAGCAGCTGCTTTGATTAAAGCCCTAGTTCTTCTTCTTTTTGGTGAAATTTCAGTTTGCTGCTGTTTTTTCCTTTTAAGAGAAGCAATGGAACAATTATCCTCAGAATCATCAGTAGAGATGTGAAGCACAGGAGTAGATGGTTGCGCTTCATTGGGGGATGGGGTGCTCTGTAGGGGTGTTTCTACTATTAATTGCTGAGGAATTTCTTGAGGGATTTTCTCTGGCTGCTGGGGAACTTCCTCCTCCTACTGAGGATCTTCTTCTATTTGCTGGGGGGGGTTAATGACAGGGGGTGGTTGATTTAGAGCAAAGCCTCTATTTATCAGGAGCTGGACTAACCTATGGTGTTTAAGGGAAAGGGCTGGATGCTTTGCTTTTTTAGCATAATGTGACATGTTTTTTAGACAACCCAATAGATAAGAGGGCATATTTATGAACTGTAGATGCCTCAAATGATTTAACAAAACGAAGTCATGTTGGTAAATTACCTGGTAATGACCTTCGCAAGTTAAGTATTGCTTAACAAACTCCGCGACCTTTGACCATGGTGGAGGCAGTGACTGAAGAGTGACCCCTCTGCCTTTAGCTTCTACGTGCTCGCCTGGTAGAAAGAAGCTTTGCTGCGCATTCAAAATAAGATGTTTCCTGCTGAACCATCGTATACTGTTGGTTGGTAGCCCAAAGACTTGGGCTACATCTTCCTCTGTTACCGGTATACGTACTCCCTGGATTGTCGAAAATCCCTCTCTCAAATTGCATGCAAACTCCAACACTTGTTGTGTGTTGAAGTCTGGAAGTCTTCTGAAGTAATCTACCCATCTTGCCTGCAGAAAAATTTGATAAACCTCGGGGTAGAGTTCTAGTAACGCTGTCGTGCCAGGTTCATGGGTAATTAGATTTCCTCCCATAGCTGCTACTTCAGCAAACACTACACGATATAGAGCCTGGTTTTCGAGTTTGAAACAGAGCAAACCGTTACAAATGAGGATATGCCACGACAGAGTAAATTTTAGATATTACCGTGAGGGATAAGGGTGGTAGCGATTACGTGTTTGTGGAATAATTGTGATATTTTGGTAATCCCCCCCAAATCTACGGCTGAATGATTTGATTGGCAGTATAATGATTTCGGCAGTCGTATCACATCTCCGCATTAACTATAAATTAATATTCACACTTACACATGCGTACCTTTACTTTTTACCTTTAATCGCACGCAAAAAGTCTTAACTTGTCTTTTCTAGCTTAATCATAATTTGAATGGCTTTTAATCATGACGACACAAGCGATCTGACGGGGAGTAGCGGTGTCGACGTGTATTTGTTAGAGTGCTTGGCTGGTGCTTTGAATGTAGCGAAATATGTCCCATCAGGATGATGATTCGTTAAGTGCTGGGATTGGTGAAAAGTGACGTTTTACCGGAACATAAGCCCGTGCGGTAAATGGTGTTACGGCAAGGGGGAATGATATTGTATTGACGGAAAGTGGTGTTGTAGCAACGGGGAATGACGGAAAGTGGTGTGGCAGCAACGGGGAATGATGGAAAGTGGTGTTGCAGCAACGGGAAATGACAGAAAGTGGTGTTGCAACAACGGGAAATGACGGAAAGTGGTGTTGCAGCAACGGGAAATGACAGAAAGTGGTGTTGCAGCAATGGGAAATGACGGAAAGTGGTGTTGCAGCAACAGGAAAATGATATAAAACTTTATTTATGATCCAAAAAGCGTTCCCAAGCTGCAAAGTGATCCTTTTAGGATTTTCATTCTCAGCCATCCTCCAAGAGTAATGTTAGGATATTCCGACACATAGGAATAGTTAAGTTCAACTTGGTCTAGTATAGAGTTAGGTTAGCGTTAGGTAAGTGTGTTTCTTTACCGTTGTACATTTTGTAACTTACAATCCGACGGTCATGATATGTAGTGATCCGACGGTTCATTCTCTCCTCGGTATTACCGACACTTGATCCGTGGCTTGACACCCGATTGGTCCATGAATTCTATTTAAAGCGCATGGAGGGTCATTTGTAGGTTAACCGTGCATGAGAGAAGCTTATGTAAATTTTCATTCTTTTATTAATAAATTGCCTGTCGTAGCCACGTTGGCGCAGGCCGTGGACTGTTTCCCTCTCTGATGGTTTTAACCACGTCAAAATACTGGTGTATTGATCTGTGATCTGTTTGTGAGCGGTGTCCTTCTGGTGTTCTGTCTGAGGAACTTACCCTGTAAATTCCTACAAGTAAGATATGCAAAACAACTAATTGTAACATAGAAGCCCCTTGGCAGGGATTATTAGTTCAGAAATCTAATCTAAGAATAAATAAATGAACAGAAATTTAAGTGCCTTGAGGGGAGGCAAATTCCCCCAGAAAAACATAGTGTAGTTCTGCCATGCAGGTGGCTTTGAAATCCTCCTTAGAAATAGGCCGTTGATACGGACGGAGTTGGTATCCATTCACTAATAATGGTGTCTTATTATCATCAATTGTTAAAAGTCCGACTATTCCATTTGGAAATACAACATCTATTTCATAAGGTCCTAGCCACCTTGTTCTCAATTTACCTTGGAAATTCTCGAAATGGGAGTCATACAGTAAAGCCCAGTTACCTTTCTGGAACTGCTTCTGCTTAATAGTTCTGTCATGCCATCTGGTTCTTTGTTGTTGAATCATGGCTGTCTGGTGGATGGCATCCAATCTTTTCTCGTCTAGCTCCTGCAGCTGCTGCAACCTGGCTGTCTGTGCATCAGTCAAATCAAGGTTAACAGCTAAAGCAGTTCCCAAAGTTTTGATTTCAAACTCCAAAGGGAAAACAACATTTTTACCAAAAACTAACTCATAGGGCGAAAAGCATGTGGTGTTCTTCCAAGTGGTTCTATAAGCCCAAAGTGCTTCAGGCAGCTTTTGAAACTAGTCCCTCCTGTTTTCCTTTATTGTTTTTGTCAGAATAACTTCTATGACTTTGTTGGTGCTTTCCACCTGCCCATTTGACTGGGGGTGATAAGGTGTGGTCATTCTATGCTTAATATGGTATTTCTGCAATGTGTCTTTGAAGCCATGGGAATTAAGAGGAGGTCCTCCATCGGTGACTAGCTCCCTAGGCAACCCATACCTAACGAAGATTTCTTCAAATAAAAATGTTAATATTGATTCCTCATTAGCTTTGATAAGTGCCTTGGCCTCTACCCACTTAGTCATGTAATCTGTACATACTAGTATGTAAAATCTTTGATTAGATGGAGGGTTAATGGGACCTATAAAATCTATTGCCCATCTTTCAAATGGTTTAAGAATTACTTGGGGATTGAGTGGAATTTCATCCCTATGGTTAGGCTGGCCCATTATTTGGCAACTATCACAGGCCCTGACATATTTCTTTGCATCTTTGAAGATTGAGGGCCAGTAATATCCCATCCTGAGGACTTTGTGTTTTGTTCTTTTATCTGCGAAATGTCCTCCACAAGGTCCATCGTGGCAAGCTTTCAGTACATCATAAATCCGATCTTCACCAATGCATCTCCGGATCTCCTGATCGAGTCCTGTGTGAAACAGACATCCGCTTATCCAGTTGTACCTAGCGCTCTACTGAATAATTTTCCTTTTTTCTCTGTGCGATAGGTGTGATGGTAATTTTCCTGCAACTAAGTAGTTAGCAATATCTGCGTACCAAGGTGAGTGAGCAGAGATTGCAAATAAATACTCATCGGGAAAAGAATCATCTACTAGAATATTTTCATTAGTTTTCAACCGAGAAAGAAAGTCAGCAACTACATTTTCTTTTCCTGGTCTGTCTACAATTGTGATATCAAATTCCTGTAATAACAGTAACCATCTAGTGACTCGAGCATTTGTAACTGATTTATTCATTAAGTATTTAATGGCCGAGTGATCGGTATGCACAAATGTAGTATAACCAGTGATGTAATGCCTAAATTTGTTGATAGCATAAATAACTGCTAGAAATTCTTTCTCAATGACCGTGTAATTAAGTCCTGCGGGAGTCATGTTTTTAGTAATGAAATAAATGGCATAGGGAAGACCATTTTCTTCCTGTCCCATGATAGCTCCAATGGCAGTGTCTGAGGCATCAAAGGATATGTGAAAGGGGAGTGCCCAATCTGGTCCTCTCAAAATGGGAGCTATGGACAACTGTTGTTTAAGCTGATCAAATGCTTTTTCACAGTCATCAGTCCACTTAAATTCAACGTTTTTTGTTAATAACACAAACAGAGGGGAAGCTATCTTAGAAAAATCTTTGATAAATCTTCTGTAGTACCCTGCATGTCCTAAGAAACTCCTTACTTCTGTCTGGGTTTTGGGAATAGGGAGGGTCAAAATTACGTGTATTTTTGTAGGATCAACTTGAATTCCTAATAATGAAACAAAGCGGCCTAATACAATGCCTTCATTCATCATCATATGGCATTTCTCAGTACTTAAGGCAAGATGTGCTTCAATACACCGCTTAAGTACTTTTTCAAGATTCTGCAGAGCATCTTCAAAGGTTGTTCCATAAGGAGTAAAGTTGTCCATAAAAATTTCTAAGGAATCATTTATCATATCAGAAAAGATCCCTCTGACCGCTCTCTGAAATGTTGTTGGGGCATTACATAGCCCAAATGGGAGAACCCTGTAAGCAAAGGTCCCCCAAGGGCTAGTAAAAGTGGTTTTATCCTGGTCTTGGGGTGCAATCCTTATCTGATTATATCCACTAAATCGATCCAAAAAGGAAAATAACTTCTTACCAGCTAAGTTATCTAATACCTGATCAATGAATGGTAAAGGGAAATGGTCCTTCTGAGTGGCCTTATTTAGGGCTCTATAGTCTACACATACTCGCCATTTCCCATTTTTCTTGGGTACTATTACTAGCGGAGAAACCCATTCACTATCAGATATGGGATATATAAATCCTGCATTTAACAATTTTTGAAGCTCTTCTTTTACTATTTCCCTTAGATTGGGGTTCATTATTCTTTGGGGTTGACAAATTGGCTGGGATCCTTATTTAATATAAATACGGTGAGTGCACAGTTCAGGAGAAATCCCTTTCATGTCTGTATAATCCCAAGCGAATGCCTCTTTATTTTCTTTAAGTAGCTTCATTAACTATTGTTTTTGATCATCTGTTAGGTTAGGATTTATATTTAATGTTTTACCTGGTTCGATTTCTACTGTTATACTTTTGGAAGGACTGCCAGCTAATATCTGAGATAAATTTTCAGTTTCAAGGTTGTTCTGGGATTCTGATTCTAGGATTGCAGTGAGGTGATTATGTATTTCTGAGCTAACCGAAGAAGGTTCAGAAATAAAGTTGCTGATTAATTCATCTTCGGTTGAGTCTTTGAGAGTTAAAGCTTGTCTGACAGTTAAAATAGGTTGGGTTTCCTCATCCTCATAATCTACCCATATTGAATTATTGTTATTAATCATGGGTGTGGCATGAGGATAAAGAGTCAGCTGTTTGGTTTCTTGCCCATTGGATATTGTCATTGATCCAGACCTACAGCTGATGAAAGCATCTGTTGTAGCCATCCAAGGTCTTCCTAGAATTAATGGATGACCCCCCAACTTTGTTTTAGTTTGTAACACCACAAAGTCAGCTGGGTAATTCCAAGATTCTACAGAAATTACCAAGTCTTCGATGACTCCTTCAAGTTTAATTGTAGAGCGGTCAGCCAACTCTAAAATGGTTGGAGTTTCCCTAATTAAGTGTTTCAACTGCAGTAATTGTGTTGTTTCAAGTGTCATGATATTTATTACTGCACCTAGATCTACTAGAACTTTAGAGACAAAGGTTTTGCCGACCTGAACTGTTACTGTAGGGTGACCAGGGTCACCATATTTCACAGGGGGGTCTTTTTCTGTCATCAAAGCAGTCAGTTCTCCCATCACATGAACTGTGAGGGGTTCCTTGGCTTTTCTTCCAGGCTTCCTAACACAAATATCCCTAACAGTTCTGGCGTAGATAGGGACATCTCTTAGTGCTTGCAATAATTGGATTTTGACATATAAATTCTGCAGTTATCCTAAAAGGTTAAAAGCTGGTGGCTCAAACGTTTTAGTAAGAGTCAATCTTTCAGGGAAGGGTGGCTCTACTGTTTGGACAGTCTTGTTAGAAGATGATTCAAGAATTTTAGTATCTTTATTGGATGACTTTTCCTTTCTAGTTTCTTCTTTTTCAGAGTCAGTAATGTCATCTATGATGGGTTCAAATATCCTCCCGGAGCGTAAATGGATATCATTACATTGCATAGGGGGGACAGGTTGACTTTGAATATCGATTACCTGCAAGGCTTTATTATTGTTTGGATTGGGATTAGGTTGCACAGGCAGTTAGGGTCTCATTGATTGGTTATTCTGCGGGGCATTAGATGGTAAGGAAAGAGATTGCTGGTGTTGAGGAAATGGAATCTGCTGGGCTGCCCAATTTGGATTCCATTGATTGAAATAAGGTTGTTGAAGAGTCCAAGGATTCCACATAGTAGGGTCAGTAAAAGGAGGATTTGGTTGCTGCATAGGAAATTGCATCGGATTAAAGGGTGGGTATTGCATTTGATTCATGGGTGGGAAATTTGTTTGAAAAGGAGACTAATTATTCCAACGAATAAATGATGTGTTAGAACTCATACCTTGTCTTTATGGCCATTGCCTCCTCTGTGTCATCAGGTACACTGCTTCAGCTTCTTCTTCAGTTGATTGCAGTGCTGCCTTTATTCCTGGCAAAGAGGGGCATTGGTGAGTTTCATGATCCTTTTCACAAATGGTACAAATAGGTACCTTATCCAATGGACATTCCCGTAGTGGATGCTTTCCTCTGCATTTGGAGCAAAAGATAGCCAGGGCAGCTTCTGCTTCTGCCTATTTCTTTTCAACCTGCAGAGCATCAATTTGTGAAGCAAAAGAGCTTAGCATTTCAGTTTTGAATTCTTCAAGCAGATTACCTATTCCAGCTCGTGTTGCTCCTCCGCTTGCTGACTTCTGAACTCTTGAATGTGTACTGTCCCTAGTTTTTGGTCTACTTGCTGCTCCTCTGGAACACTGCATGTAGAGGTTGATAATCTAATCAAATGGTTCTTTGGAAATATCCCCTTTTCTGAGCATATTTAACATATCTAGGCAGTCATCTCGTACTCCTTTTAGCAGTATTGTCTTCAGAATATCCTTACTCATGGTTGGGTGATCTGATCGCTGCAAATTATATTGCAATCTCTCTACAAAGTCCTCCAGATTCTCATCCTCTTTCTGAACCATTTTAAACAATTCTTCCTTCCTTTCTCTTGTTCGACAGTAGTCCTGATACTTGCTTAGAAATTTTTCTTTCACTTGATCCCATGTGGTGATTACATGAGCCCTTAGGCTCATAAACCATCTTAATGCATTCCCTTTTAGTGTTGCTGGAAACAATTTTAACTTCTGAGCAGGAGTTACATCATCATAACTTCTACACAGTATATCAAATTCAAAGAGGAATTCATCGGGATCTTCAGAGGATAACCCATGAAAATTAGGCAATGCCCCAGGTGGAATATTTTTCATAGGGATTGCTCCTCTTGGGAGGTCCCCAATAGGAATTCCAGGGTGGAAAGTGAGTTTTCCCCCCTTCCTTCTTCTCTGTTATCCTCCATTATTCTTCTCCCTGAGTCACTGGCTCTGTCTTCAGTATCTTCTGATTCTTTAGGTTCCTCTACTGGTTCCTCAATGTGCTCTGGTGTTTCCAGCTTCCTTTCAGGCCCTAGTACTTCTTCTGTCTGATGATCTGTTTGAGAAGAATACTGAATTTGAGGTCTTCGGGAACTCGTTCTCTGAGATGTCTCAGCTTTTGAAATGATCTCGTCAATGAAAGTCTTTCTTCCGCCTCCTGTGCCCTTACTGCCTGCGAAGTTAGTTTTCTTGCGTCCTCTCATGCACCTGTTATTCTAAAGAAAAATCATTAATGCCTTTAAGAATTTTTAGTCGCCTTCCCTGGAAACAGTGCCAAAATGTTGGTCGCTTGAATTGTTATTGATTAACAGTTGAGCACCACATTAATTTGTCAACCCGGGAAATTCTTTTTATCTCAAAGGTGACCGCGTACTGTATGTACTTTAAATTCAAAAGCATTAAAAGCTGTAGTAAAACAAATCTAGTTCCTATCAAACGCTTACTTTGTGTTACAGCAGTCTTAAAATTTTGCAGAAATGAAATGAAATTAAGTAGAGATAACAAATCTGCGGAAAAATGATGGCTGTTTGTAACAGAGGACCAGGACCCTGTCCTCAGAATAAGGACGCCCAGCACCTGCCTCTGTGATTAGTCGCCAATACACACCAAAAACCTATTCACCGGTGACACACTTCTCACAGTGCCAATCGATTAAAGGAACATCGTATCAGCAAAAGAAAAATACCAGAAGCAAGGCTAACACATACAGAATTAACACACACTTAACAGGAAAAGAATGGGGTGAATCTTGTGAAGAAGGTGGGCCCTGTCCCTCTCACAAGATTCCCCTGCACACAATTACTAAATTAAAAAGCTCAGAACCAAACTTTAGTCATCTGCCAAGAGTTCAATTACAACAGAAGTTACGACCTTCAGCATTACAATGATTTAGTATCACGCGCTAGTTTTCCAACTGTAGATGTCTCCTCTTTATAGAGGAGACATCTATTACAATAGATTGTTCCACAGTTTAATTTTCCTGTACAAAAATAGGAAATCGGTTCCTGTTACATCATACTGTTACAACCATATATTATCTTTGTCATCCTTGGTTAATCGATTCTTTCCGTTATTGCAGAATGGATGATCTTCGTCTATCTCCTCGGATTCCTCATGCTATCTTCGGTTACTCTGCTATTGTTGCTGATTTGGTGCATCTTAACCATCCTTAAAATACTTTGTGTTGTTCCTGATGTTCCCACGTCTGTGGATGGATTGACTTGATCCTTCTTTATCATCATCGGCCGAGTATAGTCTTGCCAGCTTCGGAAAGTTGCTGTTGCGAATTAAGACATTTCCTACTTTAGTCAGTTGCTGCTTCTGGTGTTGCAGCAACTGCACAGTTGCTGTTCCTGGTGTTGCAGCAACTATGACTCCTGATTCTGTGGACTTTGAACAATTCCAATCAACTGTCAGTGACTTAGGTAATTAATTGTAAAGATAACATGAATATGTGTTGAATAATTAATCATATAGCAAATGAGGAGAGTTACTTCATACCTTGGGATAATGAGTTCAAGAATGATATCAAGGGTTTCAATTCATAGGTAAAAAAAAGAGTAATATCATAGCAAAATGTAAGGTCAAAAATAGACAATTCAGAGTCCTAACAATCAACAACCTCAGCAACCTCAGTATGGTCCGGTTAATCTTGGTTTTCCAGGAGGTCAAAATATCCCGAATGCAATTCCCATTCCTAGTTATCCTGGATATCCTCCTCCCGGGGCTGGTTTGCAGACCCCAAGTTTCAGGGACCCTAATCGTTAGTTACCATTCATCGTAACTTTGGACTTGCCTGACTTGACGCGCCTTATGAACGATCCAATTAACTATCTTCCGTATTGGCCGCCAATGCCGCATAAGTTGCCCAGTGATATTCCTAAATTCTAAGGTAAACCAGAAGTGGACCCGTCGAACCATGTGATGACTTATCATCTCTAGTGTGCGTCCAACTCCATTTCAGATGATTCTATTCGTTTACGTCTTTTTCAACGCACTCTAATTGGTCTTGCGGCCAAATGGTATATCGAATTACTGCGAGCCACTTTTTATGATTTTAGTCAGTTATCTACCTTGTTTTTAACTCATTTTCAGTTTCCAGTCAGATATGAAAATGGCACGGAGCTATTAACTTCGTTAGAGCATTCGACGTCCACTTACATCTCAGATCATATCCATGAATGGAGACGTCGACGACGTTTAGTGAAGGTTTATATCCCGGATCAGATCTTAGCTGAGTGGTTTGTAAACTCCTTATTGCCGAAGATCACTGAAGATGTAGCTAAAGCCGGAGTAGTTACTGAAGAGCAAGTCATTGCTCAAGCACAGTACCTTGACTTAGTTTACACTCAGTGGGGTACGTTACACGAGAAGATCCCCAACCTACCCAATCAAAATCAAATCACTGCTACTCCTTCAAGGTCTCATGCCGCTAATGGTATGATTGGCACGGTGAGTACTAAAATTAGGAAGAAGTCTTCTAAGAATTCTTCTCCTATAATAACCTTGCCAGATTCCCCGACAGGAGAGTCTTCCGCAGAACTTTCCGCCGATATTCATGTTGTAGAATCTTCTACAGCTAAACCAAAAACCAGTGGTAAGAAGAAATGGAAGAAGAAGAATAAAGAGAAAAGTTCAAAAGAGAAACCCGAAAAAGCGGAACCCACTGATGAAAAACGCAAACCTCGTTATCTGTGTCTCATTTGCGATGAAGACCATTATACGAGAGACTGCCCTCATCGGGCGGAAGTTGCAAAAATCGTCAAAGGTTCCCAAAATACTGCTGTCTTGAAGGATCCTTTTCTAGCTCAAGATAGTAAGATGATAGGTTCATCCTCCAGTGCCAATGAAGAACCCATCTTGATGATGTCTCATGTAAGGATTGCGACTCGATCGCAAGATTATGGCAATAAAAGTCCTGTTGATGGAAAAGAAGCAGAATCTTCTCATTCTAATCCATCAACCTCAGCTCCCGGTTCCGATCCGCTACAGATCGAGAAACCTAACCCGGACTTAGTAACCAAACCACCCACAAAGGGTGTACTTCGAAAATTTGCTTTCAATCCACATGCGAGAGCAGCTCTGAATTACAACATTGTTGAGGATTTAGTTGTTTCACCCTCAGCAATGTCGGCTTTGGAAGTTCTGCAATCATGTCCAGCACAGCGCAAATTACTTTTGTCGGCTATAGGAGCTGTTGACACTCAGGACCCGAACCTTATAATCTTCGATCTAGAAAATAGTGCACCGCGTCTACCTCATAAATGGCTGTCCAGATTCTAGTGATAGTCAAAAACAGACCTGTTCATAGGACTGTGATTGACGAGGGAGCTTCCACGTGCATTATGTCGATACAGTGTTGGTGATTGCTTGGTTCTCCTTCACGAAATCAATCCCCGACAATTCTTATGGCCTTTGATGGCCGTGGGTTTCATCCTTTCGGCATTTTATAGGATCTACCTATAGGGGTTGAAGGTAAAACCGTTAATCTAGACGTGGAGGTGGTTGATGCCCCTCTAGATTACAACCTTCTCTTTGGTCGTAGTTGGTCTTACGCTATGACAGCTGTTGTCTCATCGGTCTTTCGGCTTATAAAGTTCCCTCACAATGGAAAG
>APFE031583375.1:66423-86241 GCA_000404065.3 Pinus taeda | reverse complement strand
AATTTTTTAGGTCTGTCCTGATTTGATACAGTCATGGTACTTTGATAATTTTTCATGGATCCAATTCGAATCACGGCCTTCCCACTGAAAAGCTCTTGGACCACCAAAAGTTGGTTTTCAAGCATCGACTAAGTGAGGGTACAATTGTCTCACTTGTCCAATCTCTATCCACTTTGCACTGCTCGGCTTTGAACCTTTGAGCCCAATTCTGAGGTACTCAACATCTCCTCTGTGCGTTGTCCTCACCTTCCTGTCTAGAACTGTGTCTTCCTGCAATTCATTGAGATATTCAGGTAGCAAGTCATCAATAGAAGGCAATTGACTCTGCTCTTCGGGATCCTCAATTAATGAAGGTTCAAACAATCTCAAGCAATCTGCATTTACGATTGAGTAGATGTGCATGTAAGCTGATAGATCAAGGCGAAAAGCATTCTCACCAATCTTCTCAAGTATCTTGAAGGGTCCATACCTGATAGGTTTTAGCTTTTTACCTTCATCTTGCATCCTGTCCACGCTGATATACAGTCAGACTTGGTCACCAACTTGGAAACTATGCTCCAAGTGATGCTTGTCATGCCTTGCCTTGTATTTGGCTTGGCTCTTTTCTAGCTATTCTTGTACTGCCTGGTGGATCTCTTGGATCTGTTCAATTTACCTAGTTGCCCCGTCCACATCACTATGTCCATCAACTGTGGTATCTTTACCAAAGACAAAATCCAAAGGAGACTTTGGTGTGAAACTAAAACAGGTCTCAAAATATCTCTGTGTAGAAGAATGTTTTGCTCTGTTGTAAGCATGCTGCACATAACATAAATGTTCATCCCAAAGCTTAAGATGCCTGCTGCAATATCCTCTGAGCAACTGGAACATTGTCCTGTTGACTCCTTCTGTCTGACCATTAGTTTGTGGATGAAAAGATGTGCTTTTCTTTAGTTTGGTGTCCACCAATTCCCACAAACTTGACCAAAACTTCCCCACAAATCGTGTGCCTTGATCACATACAATGGAATTGGGTAATCCAAAATGAACCCATACATGTTCAAAGAATAATTTTGCAGTTTGCTCAGCTATAATCTGTTTATTACAAGGTATCAAAATACACAATTTGTTGAACCTATCCACAACAACATACAGATAATCATGACCTTTTCTAGATTTAGGCAATCCTCCAACAAAATCCATGGAAACACTTTCCCAAGGGTGAGAAGGAACTGATAATGGGGTGTACAAGCCTAGTTTTCTATTGCTGGGCTTGCTTTTAGCACACATAGTACACCCTCTTACATATCTAGAAATTGTCTCGTTCATTTTTGGCCAATAAAAAAACCTTTGCAGCTATGCAACTATTTTACTTACCACAAAGTGACCTAATATTAGAGAAGTGTGTGCTTCTCGAATTATCTTTACTCTTTCAGTTTGTGGAATGCATAATTTCCCACAATGATATAAGAGTCGGTCCTTTACATGGTAATCCAATTCTTCTACTCATTTGCCTTGACTTAAAGTTGCATATACATCTTTGAAATCTATATCTTGAGCATATTATTCAATGTAGCTCTCATGTAACATAGAATTATGCTTAAGTATAGTATATGCATTTATAATGGGTCTAGATAGCATATCTACAACTTTATTGTGTATGCCCTTTTTATATCTGATGACCAAATGAAACTGTTGTAGAAAAACCATCCATCTATAGTGTCTTGATTACTGCAACTTAGTTTGGGAGTGTAGATATTGAAGTGGTTGATGATCAGTATGTATAACTATCTCTTTGCCCATTAAGTAATGTTTCCACTTTTTCACACTCTATACTAATGCATACAATTCTTTGTTATACGTGGGATAGTTAACTACTGTAGAATTAAATGTCTCGGGATGATAACATATGGGTTTACCATGCTGTATCAACACTACTCCCATGGCATAGTCCCTGGCATCCGTTTGGATCTCAAATGGTCTTTGAAGATCAGGTAGTGCTAGTACTGGTGTTGTACTAATATTTTCTTTCAAGGTGTCGAAGGCTTTCTGCAGTTTGCCTCCCCACTGAAACACCTTGTTCAATCCTGTTAAAGCATGTAAAGGAGTTGCAATTAAGGAAAAGTTAGAAATGAAATTTCTCCAATATTGTGTTGCTCCTAAGAAGCTTCTAACTTTTGCAGTAGATTTGAGTTTAGGCCAGTTTACAATGACTTCCACCTTAGAGGGATCTATCTTCAATTCACCACCCCCTACTATATGACCCAAATAATTCAAAGATGTTTTGCCAAATTTACATTTTGAGAGTTTAACATAAAGTTTTCTCTTTTCAAAACATCTAGTTTCTGCTTAACATGCTTTAAATGTTCTTCCCACATTTTGCTAAATATAAGAATGTCATCCAAATATACCATAACAAAATCATCAAGAAAAGATCTGAGTACATTATTCATTATTCTCATGAAAGTAGCAAGAGTATTATTTAAGCCAAAAGGCATAACCAACCACTCATACAATCCCTGCTTTATTTTGAAAGCAGTCTTCCATGCATCTTGTTCTGCAACTCTGACCTGATGATATCCATTATGCAAGTCTAACTTGGAAAAATAAATAGCTTCCTTTAACTGATCTAATAGATCATCTATGCGAGGAAGGGGATAACAATTTTTTATTGTTATCTTATTCAATTCTCGGTAATCACTGCACATTCTCCATGAGCCATCTTTATTTCTCACCAAAACGATTAGAGACCCACATGGTGATGTGATAGGTCTGATGAACCCCTTCTCAAGCAACTCTTGCACCTGCTTCTTGATTTCTGCATTCTCTAAAGTGGACAACCTGTACATTCCAATGTTAGGCAATAGAGCATCTTGCTGCAAATTATTATCATGCAATATTTCCTTTTTGGGTGGCAGACCTTTAGGTTCTTGAAATAAGATATCATATTCTAAAACAACTTTTTCTAAATCAGCTTGTTGTTTAGCATCACAACCCTCAAATACATTGGTTTTATCAGGTTTCTTTTTCTTTACAACCATCAGTAAAAATTGTATGCATGAATTTACAATTTGTTTCATCTACCCTGAGTTTATGAGAGTATAATTGTTCTTGAGCTATGAGCTCTTACAAAGTATTTGATTCCATCTTTAACGAGTAGATACTTGTTCTCAGCTCTATAGAAAATAGCTTTTTTATCATACAAGTAAGGACTTCCTAAAATAATTCCACATATATCTAGAGGAACTATATCTCACTCAACCTCATCTACAAATGCTGAACCAAAAGAAAACTTAAGTTTACATTGTCTAGTCACTTGTAGTTGTGATTTATCACTTAACCAGCTTAATCGGTATGGTTTATTATGAGGTGTAGTCAGTAATCCCAACTTCTTTACAATTGCTTCAGAAATTAAATTTACTTGTGAGCCACTATCAAACAAAGTATCAATCTTTTGATGTTTGGAAATAACTCAAATATGGAAAAGCTCATGTCTTTTTCTCTCATTTTCTTCATCATTAATAGATTGCGTAAAATTACTAGTAGATGCTTCACAATTTTTACCTTTTATACTTGTGGCTACAATGATTGTTTCATATCTTGAGTCCGACCCCAAATCTTTCTAAATAAGTGTAGTATTCTTCTTATTCTTGCCCTCGAACTTCTTAGGTCTCAGCTCTAGATGCAGAATCCAACAGTGCTCATCATCATGCCCATCCTTCTTACAATGAGTGCATGAAGACTTGCTTTTCTGTGCAGTGTTGGCCTTCCTCTCTTTCCATTTATGTTTTCTTTTCTCCTTATTCTTTCTTGCAATGGGCTTGGATGATCCTCCAACTTCTGGGTTCCCATTCTTTCCTCTGGCTTCTAGATGCATAGCTTGAACAAACACCTCATCTATACTAGTGGGATTAAACATGAGGATAGTGTGCCTCATGTAGCTGTGTAGACCACCTATGTACTTCAACAGAGTCTTTAGGTGAGTCTAATGAAATTCCTAGAATCAAAGCTCTTTTCCTAAATTCTTAGATGTAACCTTGTACACTTTTCCCTTCCAATTGGCAAAGAGTTTGCCATCTCGTCATGGCTTGTTGCATGTAAGCTAGTGGATAGAATTGTTTTTTTATTGCAGAACAAATTCATTCCAGACAGAAATAATCTTACCATGTTTCTTCATGCTAGCTTGTGTCCTACCTTCCCACCATACCAAGGCAGTGCCTCCGAGGCATAGGCTGGCTAGTTGAATCTTACTCTTGTCTAAGTTGATACTCTGCACTCTGCAATAAACATCAATTTGTCTAATCCAATTATCCAGCTTCTCTGCATTCAACTCTCCATCATATATTGGTAAATCAAATTTAACATCTAATTTAATCAAAGATGTCTTCTTTTTATGTTCAGGGTTATTAGGAGGTGTGAGAAAGTTTTCTTCTTTCGCTTTGCCTTTTGAGTGGTCATGGAGGAGAGACTCTTCTTCTCCTTTATCTTGTTTGGAGCCTGATGAATCTTCATCTTTATGTTTCCTAACATCCCTATACATTTCCTCTACCATGGACCTCATGGCCAAGAAACTATCTATAAATTGGAGGTCTGGTCCCAAGGGACTTTCTTTTGACATTTTCTTCTTAGGACAGACTCTTCCAATTTTTGGGTTAGTTTTGACCAACTTTCCTTATCCTAATTTAAGCTTTGATCTAGTTAGCATTCAACAACAAAATCCAGCACAAGCTTGTCTAACCTTAAACAACCTGGAAGCTCTCATACCACTTGATCTAAAATCACTCGTAATTGTCTTAGTTAATTAATGAAGGTATTACAGAATTATGTGTTAGGGTGTGTCTATGTTATTTTATGCAACGTATTGATAAGATTATGAAATACACAGACACTCAAACAGTAAGAGAACACAGGAAGCAAACACATAAACACAACAAATTTAATAAGGAGTTCACCCAATCCTCATGGGCTACGTCTCCTGGTCCAGCCTTCAGTGGTGGCCTTTCTATTGTGTCTTAAAAAGTAGAGTTTTACAACAATGAGCTCAATTTGAGTCTCACTTTAACAAATGATGATCAGTAGGATTGTACTTGGATCCCCCAAGTCTCTAGAGTACACAGACTCCCCTTACTGAATCTCGATCTCAACTGGTCTCAATGGTATGAATCCAAGTTGCTTGAACCTCTCAAGCCTTCTCTAGAGTTCACAGACTCTTGGAATCTCTCTGTCTCTATCTGCTCGATGTTGCCTTTGCTCTGCAGGTCAGCTCGACTTCTCTGTTCTCTGCAATTTTCTTTACTTGCTCTTTTTTTTGTCTCTCCTCCTCCCTCTGCTTTCTATGTCTGTTTGTGGCTTAAAGCCAATCTGCTCCTTGATTTTTCGTTTCCACTTCCTGGCTCTCTGAATCTCCTACCTCTATCCGGTAGAATTCCCCTACTCTGCGTCATCATCACTGTAATGCTTCACAGAGAGGTGGCCACCTATTTTCTCACGAATTGAGTGTCAGTTCTCTTTGAACGGTCGTTATTTCCGTTGCTCCAAGATTGCCCGCAAAACTATTCCCTCTGCCAACTCATCAGTCATGCCAAATCTCAAATATTATATGACTCAGCCTATTTCCCTGTTGAATCCGGTCACCTATCAGGTTGCTTCTCTACCATTGATCTGGGGACTCCAGATCCTGCGGTCTCCATCCATATGGCGCGGGTAAGTAGCATGACCTTTACCCACGCGATGAGAGTGATTTTCTCTCTCATCCGCTGGACGTGTGTCACCCGTTGTATGGAATCGGGCGGGACTTGGTAGAACCCACTTACCACTTGAGGGCCTTCTGATATCCTGCCGGTTTTAGTGCGGGGCCCGCCCTCTGTTGAAATCAGTGATTTCTGTACAATTCTACGCTTTTCCCCATGACCAAGCGCTCAGGGCTTTCCTTCTCTGAGGGGGATGCCCTGCGATATGCAATTAATCGTGTATCAGAAACTGCCTGTGTTTCTGGATCTGACTTCCCGTTTTTCCAGTTTGTGCCAACACACGGTTACCATGGGCCAACGGTCTGCGCACTTTGACTGAGGGTCCTCGTTGCTTCGTTCTAACCACAAATTGCCATTGTTCAAAGGTTATTTCTGATAAGCTCGACATCCATAGCACTTTGAAACTTTGGTATGAGATTTACAGAGTTCAGGAAACTGTAAGAGTGTTTGAGGATCTAATTCGGATTAGGGTCTGATAAAGGCATGAGTAGTATGGATTAGAACCACAGACAATGTCACACTGAATCAAACGTCCAAGAAAACTAGAAAAAGTGGGGCTGCAGAAGAAATCCAAGACTAGTAAGGCATCGCTAGACCCAATCACCCTCACAGAGGGAGATTTTAATGACATTAGAGACACGGTGTGGGATGCCACCGCGAAGGTCCTACCGCAGTTCGAGCAGCAACAACAACAACTATTGGGGTTCATCCAAATGGGTCTGTATGAGCTGCAGATCTGCGCATCACAGGTTGGCACATTGTCCACCAGCCTCGCTATCGGTACTTCAGAAGCTGCTGAGCTATTGCGTGCGAAGGAATCCCTAGCGATAGTGAAGGGGTTACAAGAACTTAGAAATAGATGCACCAACAATGCTCCGGTTGAACCGTGGGTGGTACGGAAGGTTGCTAAGCATAAAGCAAGGATAGGGCATGAGATGAGACTGACTACACAGATAGGAGAATATGAAATGGATCAGGTTATTCTAGATCTGGGTCACATGCGAACATTTTACCAAAGCAGACTTGGAAGCGGATGGGGAGACCCACGCTGCAGTGGTCTCTGATTCAGTTAAGGATGGTGAATCAACAGAAGATCATCCCTATGGGATGACTGCAAAAAGTAACTATAGACATTGAAGGTGCGAGCACATTGGCTGACTTTGAAGTGATAGAGATTATGGATGACACGAACCCCTACCCTACGCTCTTTGGCATTGACTTAGCTACTGACATGAATGGAGTAATCAACCTAAAGAAGTGAAATATGATATTTGAAAAGAAACCACTTCGCGTGATAGTACCCCTAGATCCTGCTTAAGGATCACGCTATACTGAACTAGTCCGCGATTACGAAAGCGATGAATATTTGGACTACATATATAAGATAAGAGCGCGAGCCAAAGATTGGGTTAATCCGACAGCTAATGGACGAATTACATGGGATCATGAGACTTCCTACACCTCAGACTCTGATGAAGAATTAGAGCATTGGCATAATCGACTACATGAAGTAACCATGATAAGTTGTAACATGATGACCCGGTCACTACACTGTGTGTCATTAGAAGTAAGAAATTTTCCCACTTATGATGGCTTGAATGATGTGGATGTGTTTTTGGATGCATTTGAGAGGGAAGTAACAGAGAAGCAGCACTTCCAGGCTTTTTATTGGCCATTGCACTCTACACCCACGAGATGGTGGGGTACACACAAGAGTAGTTTTGACGATTGGCGTGAGTATAGGAGGATGATGCGAAAATGCTTTGGGAAGATGAAGGTACAAATGATAGACAAATATGATGGGAAGGATGATCCGTGTTCACACTTGGCCAAATGGGCTAAGGCTTATGGAGCAAAGCCCCAACCTTAATGGGTGCACGCTTTTTGCCATACCTTAGATGTCATCCCGATGAACTGGTACTTGGAGACAGAGCTCCGTCATGGCACAAGTGAATGGGATATTCTGCGCAAAGGATTCATAATGATGTTCAGCTTCGAATACGGGTCTGACCGTATTAACGAAGCATAACAAGAAGTTAAAGCAACAATCTTTAGGATACTGTAGGATCCTTTGGATTCGGTTCAACCTGATTGGACCACTCAACTGAGCCACACGCTGGAATGCTATAATGTGACTACTGAAGAAGAAGATGAGGACCCACAAAAGATTAATATCCCTGAAACCGAGGGTCACCGCGAGGTCAAGGGACCACAGATCGAGAATCTTGATATAATCGTGCCCCTGAAAACAAAATAGGTAAATATTGGTATGGAGGACAAGCCCAAATTCGCAAAGGTTGGAGATTATTGGGATGACACGACAACAGATAAGGTCACCAAATTTCTCTGTGAATAGCAATATTTGTTCCCTACCAAGTTCATGGAGTTAAAGGGGATAATAGGAGACCTGGGCATTATGAAGATCACATTAAAACCTGACGCGAAGCCGGTTAAGCAAATTTCTTACCGTCTCAATCCGAAGTATATGGAGAAGGTCTGCTTAGAGCTAGTGTTGGCTTATTGGGGCCTAACCTAGGTTCAGAAGAGTTATTTAGCCAAATAAATCCTAAGCTACCAGCCCTTTTGGAAACAGTTCATGGAGCACAAACTGAAGTCTCACCCGAGGTAGCAAGGGAGGGTGCGGGAACCAAGTTTCTGCACCCTTGGGATGTCTTGATGTCGTTTGGATGGGGTCGCGAACCGATCTGCGCTCTCGCACTACTCTGTACTACTCTTAGGCTTCCATGCATATCCGCACCTATGGGCTTTGTTATTAACAAGTTTATTATAGACTTGATCTGCCTCTTAAGGTATTTAATCAAACATTTAACAGTAACAACTATTACACACAATCATAAATATGCATAATTTCAGAACATGAGCGACAGATAGATTCTTGATAAATCACACAATGATTTAAAAATTCTTATCTTTATTGATCTCCTTTCCAATACAACCAAATCCACCCTGCGCACTCAGCTGTATGGCTCCGCGCACACAGCTGTAGACTCTACCAGGCCTCTATGCACACAGCTGCAGAGCCTCTATCTATCTACCAACACCCTTGACTCGGACTTACAGATGCAGAGAGAATATTGTCATCGTAAACACATAACATTCAAGATCAAAAACCAAAAAACAACTTTCTAACCGTAGATCCTTGCTCTATTTATACATTTCCATGGTTCGCGGACCATGGGAAGGCCAACTCACTTTCTATTTTCTTACAATATTTTTGGGTGGACAACCCTTTGACTTGACTAATTACAATTCACGCTCCATGCACCTCACAGAGCCTTTACCATACTATTACCCAAAATTTCAGCCTTTGAGCCCCAAAACCCTTACACGGGGCCTCCACTACCCATCAGGCCCCCAACACAATCATCGTGACTCGTCTCGAGTCACTCAGCTGGTGCGGTAATCTTTGCGTGGAGGTCATTCAACAACTTCTGCGCTTTGCTTACACTTGCAACAAAAGCATCCGCCATCTGTTGTCCCTGTTCTACGCGAGCCACCGATGCATCTGTATCAGTGTCAGTTGCTTGTCCGGGTTCATATATTGCATGCATGTGTGCCATCTTTTGCCTGATGGTGGTGGAAACCGTGAATGCCTCATCCAGCCAAGGCCGGATACGTTCTTTAATCATTGCTTCCTTTTGCCGAGCAGCGTCATCTTGTGTCTTAAGAGCCTAGGCCTCCCTCATCTTGGCCAAGCGTTGTGTAATAGCAACCTTCTGTGCGGTCCCCTTGCCATTATCATAGGCTTGTTGTAGCTCTCTTGCCTCCATTTCCAACCGCTGTAAGGTTGGGTCTTCCCGTAGTGAAGTGAGCATAATAAGTCATTGATCCAGCAAGATGATGCACTCCTACATGGAACATGCTATTGTTTCCTGCCCGGATTGAATGATGCCTTTCCGCTACTCTATGACCTCTGGTGGTGTAGAGGGTTATGATTTCAATTTCAGTTCGGCGATCTGCAAGGTGAGGGCCAACTGGATCCTCGCAGCTTCGTCCTTTGCTTCATGGAACCCACTGGCCAACTTGTGGATTCGTACGTTGACAGGTAAATCGGCCGCAATCTCCAACTCAAGGGCACGACAACATGCTTCCCCCACAATTTGCTCCAACTGCCAATTTTGTGTTACCACTTCATCATGTTGGAGGCTCAACTGTTCTATGTTAATTCGCTGCTCATTAAGTACCTATACTGCTTGTCCTTCCCTAGAGCGGAGCTCCATCGTTGCACTGTCCTGGAGCTAGTATAAGCTCTCGCATGGGACGACAGCCAAATTTAATCCAAGCCCTGTAAGCCAACCTACCACAGCTCTGTCCACCGCATTCTCTGCTGTCAATTCTCCTCAGCTGCTCAATTGATGACATACTCGTAGCTCCATGGGTAGCAACTATTCCCGTCTATGAGGCCCATGCACCGAATTCCTGCAGTTGTGCACGGAGTGCCCCTAACACAGTCTGTTGCTCCGTCATGGCCTCATCGAGCGCCTCCAAGGTGACTTTGTGAACTGTATCCCCGATTTCGCCTAGTTCACCTTCGGTTAATATGACAAGTTCCCCATCCCACTTAGATGCCTTGGTATTCTTCCATGGTTTTGATCATTCTGTTGGCCATGGTCATTTTAAGGGCGAACTTCTACCTTCCATTCTTGTATCCGTGGATGGCTCTGTGGTCACATTTGGGCCGCTTTCATCCTTTGTCATAGCAGCCCCTCGTGCTGCCGTCTTACCTGTAGAAGTCTGCGCTGCCTCCCGGGCCACCCGTACTTCCGCAGCGCGCTATTCGTTCCACTTTTTTTGTGCTAAGTGCTTGGCCTCAGCCTTCTATTTTTGGATGGTGGTCTCATCGCACCGTACTGCATTGGGGCCGCGCCACTCCAGTGGCTAGATATCCAATACTAAAAAAATAGCCTTGTCAATGGCAATGAAGGGGAGTGTGGTCCACGTCTGTGTTGGATCCTTGCGTGCCCGTATGTATCCATGGTGCATATCTGCCTTAAAATCAGCTACGTTCTTCACACTGTCATATATCTCGGTAGATAGATGGGGTTGCTGGTTGATCCATTTTCAGATGTTCGTGTCCATCAGTATCCAAAAAATCTTGACTTCCCAGATTCTTGCGGCATCCTTCGTCGCCCAGAGCAACGCGTATTTTGTGGCCTCTAGCAAATCCTCGTCTAGGGACAGAAACTAACTATCTTCGAGTAATTCACTTGTAACCAAAAGGATGGATAACAACAGCCACACATAGTGGAAGGTCTTACCCTCATCTTAGACCACCCTGCAGTTGGTCAGGAATTCGTCACAAAGGAACTGCGCCCAATTGAAACATTCCCCTTCTGCACATTGCTCAGCTAGCGCGATGACTATCGTTGGGACCATGTTGCCTTGGAATTTTTGCATCACTTTTCTTGCCAGCAACTAGGTAGTAATGTAGACCCCCCTGTCCAGAATACTGTCAATAGCATACCCTCTCTGCTTTTTCTCCAATTTGTATTTCTTTTTAAGGGCTTCCATCGTCGTCAGATCGCCACTCATATCAACAATTTCTGTGGGGTCCCTACCTTCACAGGGAAGCCGAGAGATCCTATGAATGAACTCCACTGTGATGGGGACGGGTTTGTCTATCCATAAGTACCCATCGTGTACCAGGCAAAGCAGTTGCCTGATGACCAATTTTATAATGGGGGGGCCGATGAAAATGTGGAATTGATAGGAGGCAAAGTAACCCAGCCTCTTCTACCTTTTGCAGCCATTCCCGCAGCTGTAGTGTCGTAACAGCCCCCTCCATGCTTTGCTCAATTAGTTCGTTAGTTGCCAAATGGGGAAACGTCTCAGTATCCGCAAGGTCCCAGTCTTTGAATTTCATAGTAGGGATGCGGCCGATTGCTGTGCCTTTGAGCGGAACCCCTTTAGGGAGAGACAGGGTGATGAGTATGTTGTCAACGACATCCAAATCTGTAGGGACCTTGGCCTTCCCTTTCCTTGGATGAACATACTTGGGTCACTTTACTGGCTGAATATCTTCGTCTGTTTCATTTGCTAGTTCTATTTCTTCGACATAGGTTGGAGGATCCTCTTCCTCTTCATCGCTCTCAATAATAACGATTTTTCCTTTGTCCTCCATTGACAATTTGTTGAATCACGGATTTCACGGGGACATTTGGACCAGTCCTGCTGCCTGTGGGTTCTTCTTGGTCTGCGGCGTCTTGGGTGATTTAGGGATTTTGGTTGTAACGTCCTTGGTTGTGGATATCGACCTAAGTGGGGACCCCTGTATTACCTTCGGCAGGTCTTTAAACCATGGGCTTCATTTTACGAATGCCTCATTCATCCTGTGCCATTCTATTTCAACCCTGAACAACTTACTCTGCAAGGGGCCAAAGGGTGTGTGGTAACAAGCCACTTGTGCTTTATATAACCTTTCGACTTCAAATCAGCCATGCTCTTCATTCTTGGCTTATTAATGCGATTTTGGTGGCAAATCCATTCAGACCGGTGTCTTAATTTCCTGTCGCCTGCTCCTCGGTGTCTTAAATGGGACATCTTGTCATGAACAATAGCTGGACAATCACCTTCCATCCTTCCCACGTGACAGCACAGTCCCTGGCATGCGGACACATTCTATGCTTTTTACTGGCCTTGCACGCCACATCCAAATCACGCAACCTTCTTGTAGTCTTCTTTATAGTCCTGCGCCCTCTTTCAACTACGTGGAGGGCTAAGACTAGACCTCCTACAGATAGTCAGGCGGTCGCACCCCTCGTGCGAGACTTCCTCTTCCCTGCTAGCCCGGGCTACAGGTACCCTTCGCGTACCTTTGAATCAAGTAGTGCATCACGTTCTGTACTCCCTCGGTTGATAGCATGCAGTTGCAACCATGATAGCAGGGTCATGGCTCGTTCCAGTATCGTAGGAGGGCCGGCCAGGTCCGGTCCCCTTATTGTCACATTCGTGTGGCCCATTTGTGTGACTCCTATGTTTATTTTTCCAATTTCTTCGTCCGTCCTCACGCTTTTCCTTCTTAGCCTTCCCGCAACGTTTTCTAGTTCACGAAGTCTCATGCTGCCACACCAAATGGCTTCCTACAATTACCAGATCCCTTCATCCAGGTATTCTCATTCAGATCGAACTACAGGGGCAGAGGTCGAGGAAATTCTCTTCACTTCCCTGGTTTCATTGTGTCTGATCGTGGAGAGAGTTCTCTTTGCACACCCTGCTTTGTTTACGGTCTTATTGGCCCAACGAACCCTTTTCGTGCGCAGATTTGGTCAAGTCGATGATTGTACAACATACAACCATACTGTTTGCCATGGAAGTCCTTCAACACGTACACACAACCACCTTCTACCTTCGTGCTCATTCCACCTCCTTTTCCTATGCCACACTAGTGTGATTGTCGCACGCAGTGCTCCTTCCAGCACACCCTGCCGCTTTTGCTTTACAATTGGAGTTCCGCAGTGGTTGACGAAGTCCTCCCCATTTGGTGCGACGTTGTTTGTTGGTCGATTCCTTACCTCGGTTGTCATGCATCGTAGTGATCTAATCATCATGTTGCAGTTGAGCATTGTGACTTGATGCAATCGGTTCTGCCATCATTCTATCTCCTCATCTGAATCCGATGTGCAGGAACTATCACGATCCCATAAGACTCTGTCGTTCGCTATGGGATTCACCTGATCCTGGTCTTGTGCTATCATCTAGTAGATGCAGTCTAGTTCATCATCACTACCCTCGTCGTGCACTGCTTCGGTGTAGCGCGCTCCTTCGGTCGAGTCCAGTGGAACTATAACACGTAGTTACTTTTTCTCAAATGTCATCTTTCGTCTTTTTAAATTGATGACCCCATTCATGTCCTTGGCCCAATTGATTCCTAGTAACGCAGGGTATGGATTATTGTCATCAACAATTTCTATCACCTCAAAGTTTTTTTGTGTACTTATGCGTTCAATGTCCACTGTCACCCCTTGCAATCTTCCCATCAGTAAGATCTTTTGTTGGTTGGCCATTCGTAGCTGAATAGGAGACCACTGTAGTGTTGCCCATGTGTTCCCATGTTTGCTTAGGAAATACATTCGCATTCGACCCCAGATCCAGGATGACCTGATCCATCTCATATTCACTGATTTGCACCATCATTCACATTTCCCTCCCGGTGCATAGAGCATGTTTTCCCAATTTCCAGACTACGCGCGGCTCCCCTAATCCTGCACACCTAGTGATCAACTCTTGCAATCCTTTAACTACCTTATTGTCATGTAGAAGCTTCATACATGTCTCTAAAAAGGTAGTAAGCATAGAGGGATCCATTCCTGGCTCAATTGGATCCCTACTACCTGGAGTAGAGACTTCTGTGAAGCTCTTCTGAGCTTCCTTAGACATCCCCTTACCTATTCTATCTCAAAGTCAGGTTCCTTTGTAGGAGTATCGCGACCCTTCCCGTCTTCTCCGAGTTGTTTCCTCACATCTTACCCTATAGTTGCGCCACTCCTCAGTACCATTTTTATGCTGGGGTCCTCTTCGCGTGGTTCAAACCTCATCATTTGGATATTTTGAGATGGAGTAGGCTGTAATACTCCTTTTTCGCACATTTGGGCAATTAGCATTGGACAATCTACCATTTCATGGCCAAACTGCTCACAGTATAGACAATATATTCTCATCAAGTTAGTACAGTCGCAAGCGTAGTGTCCCGGTCCTCCGCAATTATAACAGATCAACTGTTTGCGCCCTCGTCCAGGCCCCATTTCTCGTCTTCCTCGCCCACATCCTTGGAATCCACCACGTGGTCCTGCAGCTGGGTCAAAACGTCGTGCCTCAGTCTGCATTCGATAGGCTGGGGTCCTCTCCATCATTAGCTCATAGCTACGACACGTTCGCTCGTTGTGATCCACTGATCTATATAAGTTGCAATACAGCTACTGCGGAGTCTGGGTATACTTCTGCAACAAGTGACAGTTGTCTGTTGCGTGCTTTCCTCCTACTTGAAAAATCGCGCACCAGAGCACAAGCGCCGCACTTGGCCCTGCTTGTACCTCCAGCCTTAATGGCATCAGGCCCCCTCCCACTAGATAGTTCGCGAATATGGGGTAGTGGTCCTTGTCGTGACCTTGACCTTTGCATTTGATACACCCCACTTCTGTACGCGCCTCTGGTTGGGGTGCCCTTTTTTGCTTCAAACTTTGCATCTCTAAGCATAGGTTTTGTAGTTGCGCGTGGATTTGTTGAATGCCCAACCCCGGATCCTGTATTGGAGTTTCATGCAACCTCATTGTTGTTTCTAATGCTTCAGCTTGGGTTGAGATCTTTTACTGTGATAGCGTTGTCCTCAAATGTGGTGTCAAAGACGCCACAAACCATGCGCAGTGCTGCGCATCTATTAGCGTCATGTTGGAATCACGGATTGTACTCTTTAATCTCTGATCCAAATCCCAAGGGGTTTCACCAGGTAACATCACGATCTCCTTGAACCCGATGATTGACTGCGTCTCTAATTTTGGCTGGCTAAATTCTTTTTTCAATGCATCCTGGATCGCCGCTATTCCCGCATTCGATTGATCGCTCGAGTACTTTATATACCACGTCAACGCGCGGTCCTGTAGCACGCTAACCATAGTATTCCTTTTGATGTTATCATCCACTATGCCTTGGGCTTCCCATACAGCCTTTACCATGAACCATAACTGATTCGATTCCTCATTTCCTATGCCTCTAAATACCGACAACTTGATCGCACTCACCATTCCGGCCCTCGGTGGTGGTAGAGGTGGGGTAAGTGAAGATGGGTTTGATGTAGGTGAAGTAGGTGATGGCATGGACGATGGTGGTATCAGTGGAATACGCTACTTTATCAATCAAACTGGGCTTCTTGGAGAGAACCCTGTGAGCTCCTCCTCGCTTTCTCACGAAAGTGAAATCAGAGGACTGTTTTCTAATCCTTCGGTCCCTGGATAGCCTCTTCTGCTCCTCGTTACCCTAGACATCAATGGATGCACATAACCCATTTTTCACATAACAACATTTTGATCCAAGTATTCAACGATTTGATGTACTTACCCCGCGGTCCTTGGAGAAATCGCCTTTCTGCTTCGTTGTAACTCACAGTTGTGTCCATCACGAACTCGGTGATAAATCCTCCTATTATTCGATCCAACCAGTGATCTACTACTCATGCGATTTTATCTTTAGATGCTTGATCCGAATTGGATCCATGAAAATTATCATAACTTTATGACTGTATCAAATCAAGAAAGACTTCAAAAACTTGTGAACAAAGAGCTATCAAGAAGGACCTCTGGACAATGGCAGTTTGTAGCCAGCAAGGAACGACGAGGACCTCGATCAAAGTGCACTGACCTATGCCCATGGAGACCGCGCAGGGCACAAACTAGCAGTTAGGAAGTCCGGATTGGAAAATGGAGGTCATTTCTGATGCGTGATTAATAATCATGCATTGCTGGGAAAAAACCCTCGAGAAGGAAAATCCCAAAGTGCTCGATCATATGGGAAGCCGGGAAACTGTAGGAAAAAGTGCTAAAAGCGAAAGGTGGGTCCCACGCTCCAAAACTGGCAGAATATCGGAGGCATGTTGGGCAGTAAGTGGAATTTTTAGGAGATGCAACGATGCCAAACAACGAACGATGCGTGTCCGGCGGATGACAAAGAAAACTGCTCTCATCGCAGGCTAACGTCAAAGAAAGTCAACCACGTGATAAGAGCGAACACCGTAGGATCTGGGGGCTCCAGATCTAACGGCAGAGATTGCGCCCAATGAGAAACCAGATCTAGAGGGAGAATTAAGTTGTGGCATATATAAGTCTGAAGTCTGATTTGATCGCTGAGTTGGTGGATGAATCATTACATAGTGTAACCAAAATACTGAACCGTTTGAGGAAGATCTGGCGCAATTTGTGAGAGGACAAGTGGCCACTTCCTTGTGAGATGTTACACAGTGGCGATGATGCAGAGGCAAGGAACTCCAAGTGAATAGTAGTAGGTGATATGAAGGGGCGGAAGAGGAAGTGAACAGTCATGAGACAAATTGGCTTTAAGCCATGAACAGACAAAAAAAAGAAAGGGGAGGATAGACAACTGTAAGAAAGAAGGAGACAGTGGGACAGAGAGACAAAACAGAAAAAAAGCAAGAAGCAGAAAATAGAGAGTCGAGTTGACCTAAGGCAGCATCGAGCAGACAGAAGGCTTGAGAGGTTCAAGTAATTCCCTGTGAGGATATCTGTCAAGAACTGAGTACCAAAGTGGACTCATCCCATTTAGACCATTTGAGGTCGAGACTTGGTAAGGAAGAGTCGGTGCACTCTAGTGGCTTGGAGAATCCAAGAACCACCTACTAAGAATTATCTATTTCAAGAGACTCAAATTGAGATCCTCATTGTAAAAACTATGCTTTAAAGACACAATAAGAGAAGGCCACAATTGAAAGCTGGACCGAAGACGTAGCCCAGGAGGATTGGGTGAACTCCTTATTAATTTGCTGTATTCTTGTATTTGCTTACTGTGTTTCTCTTATTGTTTTCCATTTTCCAGTGTCTGTGTATTTTGCAATCTACCTAAAATAACGTAGACACACACCAACACATGAGTCTATAATACCTTCATTCATTAATCAATTAACTGAGATCACTCACGAGTGATTTTCATATCAAGTGGTATCAAAGCTTTACGCTATTAAGGTTAGACAAGCTTGTGTTGTATTTAGTTGTTGAATGCTAACTAGATCAAAGCTCAAATTAGGAGAAGGAGAGTTGGTCAAAACTAATCCTGAAATTGGGAGAGTCTATCCTTGGAAGACAATGTCATAGGAAGGTTCTATGGGGCCAGACCCTCAATTCGTAGATAGTTTCCTAGCCATAAAGTCCATGGTAGAGGAAATGTATAGGGACTTTAGAAAACATAAGGATGAAGATTCATCAGGCTCCAAACAAGACAAAGGAGAAGATGAGTCTCACTTCCATGACCACTCAAAAGGCAAAGGGAAAGAAGAAATATTTCTCACACCTCCTAATAGCCCTGAACATAAAAAGAAGGCATCTTTGATTAAACTAGATGTCAAATTTCATTTACCTATATATGATGGAGAGTTGAATGCAGAAAAGATGGACAATTGGATTAGAAAAATTGATGTTATTGTAGAGTACAAAGTATCGATTTAGACAAGAGCAAGATTCAGCTGGCAAGCCTACGCCTTGGAGGCACTGCCTTGGTTTGGTGGGAAGGCAGGACCCAAGCTAACCTGAAGAGACATGGTAAGACTATCTCTGTCTGGAGTGAATTTGTTTCTGCAATCAACAAGCAGTTCTATCCATTGGCCTACATGCAGCAAGCCATGATGAGCTGGAAAACTCTTCGACAGTTGAAAGGCATAAGTGTACAAGGATACACTCAAGAATTTAGAAAGAGAGAATTGATTCTAGGAATCTCATTAGACTCACCTAAGACTCTGTTGAAGCACATTGGTGGTCTACACAGCTACATGAGGCACACTATCCTCATGTTTAATCCCACTAGTATAGATGAGGTATTTGTACAAGCTACCATCTAGAAGCTAGAGGAAAGAATGGAAGTCCAGAAGTTGGGGGATCATCCCAACCCACTGCAAGAAAGAATAAGGAGAAAAGAAACCAGAAATGGAAAGCAAGGAAGGATAACACTGCATAGAAGAGCAAGCCTTCATGCATTCACTATAAAAATAATGGGAATGATGATGAGCACTGTTGGATTCTGCATTCAGAGCTGAGAGCTAAGAAGTTCGAGGGCAAGAAGAAGAAGACTGCTGCAACTATTCAGAAAGATTTGGGGTCAAACTCAGGAGATGAAACAACTATTGCAGCCACATGTATAAGAGGTAAGAATTCTGAAGCATCTACTAGTAATTCTGCACAATCTACCATTGATGAAGAAAATGAGAGAAAAATACATGAGTTTTTCCAAATTCGAGTTATTTCCAAACATCAAAAGATTGATACTTTATTTGATAGTGGCTCATAAGTAAATTTAATTTCTGAAGCAATTGTAAAGAAGTTGGGATTAGTAACTACACCTCACAAGAAACAAACCATACCCATTAGGATGGTTAAATGATAAAGCACAACTACAAGTGACTAGACAATGCAAACTCAAGTTTTCCTTTGGGTCAGCATTTGTAGATGAGGTTGAGTTAGACATAATTCCTTTGGGTATATGTGGAGTTGTTTTAGGAAGTCCTTACTTGTATGAAAGAAAAGTTATTTTCTATAGAGTTGAGAACAAGTATCTACTTGTTAAAGATGGAATCGAATACTTTGTAAGAGCTCATAAGCTCAAGAATAATTATACTCTCATAAACTCAGGGCAGATGAAACGAATGATAAATTCATGTAAAAAATCTTACTGATGGTTGTAAAGGAAAAGAAACTTGATAAAACCAATGTATTTGAGGGTTGTAATGCTAAACAAAAAGCTAATTTAGAAAATGTTGTTTTAGAGTATGATTCTTGTTTCAAGAACCTAAAGGTTTGCCACCCAAAAAGGAAATTGTTGTGGAGGTAAATCCCCTCTGCGGACAGAGGCAATCCCACTAGCCTAAATGGGGTCTAGCAACAATCAAACAATGCTAGCACGTAGGTTCCTAATTGCAAAGTAAAGACCGATGATGAGGGCCTACCTCGAATCCAATGCTAGTATTTGTAGAAGAGTCGTCGCTCTCATTCTTTCGCTCTAGCTGGTCACAATCCCCACGATCCTCGTGAACGGACACCTGCACATGCAAAGAACAACACAAATACAAGCATAAAATCCAAGAAATGCAACTATATATCAGTCAGAAAGGATATAACTCAAACATCATTATAAAGACAATAAGAGTGGAACCATAATGATAGTCGTCTATTATTATTGATAAACAAAGAAGAATACAACTAAGTTCTGACGTCAAATCCTCCTTTGGCTGGGTGATCAACAACACATGCCTTGCAAAGCTTGTTGGGAATGGGGAACAAGCCTCTCTCTCCTTGGTTACTTGGACATGGATATCCTCATTAAAGATATAGCCTTACAGGGATGAACAAGGCCTCTTGTA
>APFE031583375.1:0-23944 GCA_000404065.3 Pinus taeda | reverse complement strand
CAGTCCCTTTAGCTTCCCATTTTAAGCTTTCTTCTAGTTTATGTCCTAATACAAATGAAGAAAAGGAATATATGTCTCGAATTCCATATGCCAATGTAGTAGGTTGTTTGATTTATGCGATGGTTTGTACTCAACCAGATATTTCACATGCAGTTGGGGTTGTCAACAGGTATATGGAAAATCTAGGTAAAGAACACTAGTCAGCAGTGAAATGCGTGCTTCGATATTTGAGAGGCACAAGTCATTATTGTATCACTTATAACAGGAGTAGTGAATTTGTTTGCGGATATGTTGATTCCGATTTTGCAGGTGATTTGGATAAGAGAAAGTCAACATCAGGGTATGTCTTTACTCTTGCAGGTGGAGCTATTAGCTGGATGTCAAAGCTACAGAACATTGTTGCTTTATCCACTACTGAAGCAGAATGCGTAGCTGCTTCTCATGCTTGCAAAGAAGCGACTTGGTTGAAAGGTTTGTTTGGTGAGTTTGGTAGGTTACAAGACAACATCAAGTTATTTTGTGATAGTCAAAGTGCAATTCATTTGGCTAAGAATCCGGCCTATCATAGTAAATCAAAGCATATACCTATCAAGTACCATTTTGTAAGACAAGTTATCACTGAAAGGGGAGTCTCTCTTGAAAAGGTGCATACAAAGGAGAACTGTGCAGACATGTTCACGAAACCAGTTTTGTTAAAGAAGCTACGTTGGTGTTTGGCTTCTCTTGGCTTACAGAAACGATAAAAATAATAAAGAAACAGGGTATCGGGCTAATTGTTGTCAAGGTGGAGATTGTTGAGATTTTCGGTTTTATTAAATTGGGAAAAAATCTCATGTAGGTGACAACAATAGGATTTGTTGCTATATTTTTTCCATTTTGTTGAGGAGGAGTTAATGCATCCTATATTTATTATGAGAGAATTTATGAGTCGGTTTAATATACTCCTAACTATAAAAATATAAGCCTGTATAGGATATTGAAAAAGTAGACAGTGTGTGAGAAAATAAATTATTGTAATCTCCTGTTGAATAATAAGATTTTCGATGCCTCTGTTTTGGTGGATGTAGCCCAGATTGGTTGGGTGAACCACGTTAAATCCTTGTGTTTATATTGTATGATTTTATGTGTTGTGTATGCCTTTAAATTTCCGCTGCACACTGTTTGCTCCAACAAATACGTTGATCAAGCGTGAACCGGGGTTGTGTGCACCAGGCAGATATTTGAATCGACCACAAGCTGGGGTTTGGTGTCACAATCATCTGGTTGGTGAAACAAGAATAGGTAGGCGGAGGCCACCCACTAGAAACCTCAATTTCGCTACCCCTTATATAGAAATAGGGCCACTCTTCTTTCTAACTCGTATTCAATTCTCGATCAATGAGTACAATAGTTCCATTCCAAAACCAAGTGAAATTCTATTTCGTTGGAAAATAACGCAACTATTGAAATTTTCCGTGAAATTCTATTTCATTGGAAAATAAGGCACCTATTTGAAATTTCCTTTCTTTTTTAAGCTGTTGCGACGAATCTTCATATTCCATATCATTCACCAAAGTCAAAATATATGAAATATTAGAAAAGATGGTACAAATTAATGACACCTTGATCAAATGATACATATTAAGGAACTATGCTCTAGAGTATACATTTTAACTTAGAGGGAAAATGTTTGACTTTTGTTCGATGCCCAACCTTGATTAAGAGCTTTCATTGTTGCTTTGTACATGTTATGCATAAGAAATATTGGGGAGAAATGATGAGCATTTTATGGAATGGAAGAGAACATTATTTTGTTCTGCATTACTACCACCTTCTTTGTTGAAGATAATGGAGAATATCCTAGAAAAATTTGAGTTGGTTCACGTAACCTCAGGATAGGAATTAGTTTCTATTTCTTAGGATGTTGTTCTAACTTCCCTAAAACCATGTTTTCTATTTAATGTGTAATGTGCATGAACAATGTAGAGCGTTCTGCAGAGCCAGACTCTCCTGGTTCAGACTCTCTTTCGTAGAGCTGACCAGTAGGTTTTAATTCTTTAATACAAACATTACCATTTTTTATCATGGTATCAGAGAGTCAAGGCTGAGGAACCTATACATTGGCTGGTGGGTGTCACTTAACAGGAATCATCGTTGTTTGTATAACTGCGACGATCGTGTAAATCATAAAAGCTGCGTGGGGAAGCCAAGAACAAGGTTGTAGCTGACAACAGAAGGTTGTCTAGAGGCTGTGAAGGAAGCCACGGTGATTAGCGGGTGTGTTGCGAGATCAAACAACATTGAATATTAGTGATCTGTCTCTGTCACAGATCTAGGCTAAATCTATCATATTCTTTTACCTGTCGATTTTTTTTCTTCTAAATCGCTAAGATGAATAAAAATATGTTTGAAGCATGCTTGAATGAGCATAACAAGCTTGATGGTTCCAATTATGCAAATTGGAAATTCAAGATGCAGACTCTGTTAGACGTGTAGAGTGCTTGGATGATTGCGAATGGGGATGAGTCGAAGCCCGTGGTTGGATCAACATCGATCCTAGATTGGGAGAAGCGAGAAGGTAAAGCAAGGATACTTTTGAAGATGCCAGTGAAACACTGCATCATACCACACATTAGAGAATGTAAGACAACTAACAAGATCTGGGGAATTCTGAAGGATTTGTATGAGATCAGGAATTCAAATCGTCTTCTGTTCCTCAAGAGTAAGATCATATCCATGAAGATGAAAGAGAATGAAACAATTGCTTCATTCGTAGCAAGGATCAAAGATCTGAATAACATATTGGTAGACATTGCTCATACAGTTGACGATATAGATCTTGTAACCATTACAACGAATGGTGTCATTGATGATTACCAAATGTTCATCACTGGGATAAATGCCAGAGAGAAGATCCCAAAATTTGAAGCTGACAGGAATATTGATGCAAGAAGAAGAAAGAAGATCGACTCTGAAGCCCCAGAGTGCCGATCTTGCTTTAATGGCGAAGAAAAACTTCTTCAAAGGGAAAGGAAGTGCACAACAGCAAAACGGAGCAAACTCACACAAAAGACCGAATCAGACCCAAGGTATGCATCTGAATAGAAACTACTCTGAGACTAAATGTTTTTATTGCAGAAAACTGGGTCATATTGCCAGGGAGTGCAAGAAGAAGAAATATCATGAAGAACAGAAGAAGCAGAAAAGACATGCAGGTCATCTCGCGAATGAAAATCATGTGCAGAATTTCAAATTTTTCATGGCAGATCGTGATGAGAATATTGATGCAGACATTTGGTATGTAGATTCAAAAGCATCAACACACATGATAGGGAATAAGCATTGGTTCGAAGATTTTAAATAAATCAACGAAGGAGCTCATATTTACCTAGGTGATGATAGAAGTCATCAAATCAAAGGGTGTGGGAAAGTTTCTGTCATTCTACCTAATGGTAATATCAAACAAATTCATAATGTTATGTCTGTGCATGGTGTAACAAAGAACTTGATTTTGTATCCATGATTACAGATCAAGATCTGAAAGTTGAATTCTTTCAATCTAACTGTTATATTAAAGATCTACTAGATGGCATAAAGACAATTGTTACAAGAATCTGAACAGGACGTCTGTACAAGTTGGATGTAAGACCTGCACTAGTTCGAGCATTGATAGCAGTGAGCCTGACTACAGAAGAGCTATGGCATCAGAGATTTGGCCACATCAACTACAATGATTTTCTATTACTACAAAAGAAAGAAATGGTAAGAGATCTTCCTATGCTAAAGCAAGTACATAATGATTTTGATGCCTGTACATTAGGAAAAATTCATAGAGAAGAATTCTTTGTTCAAGTAGAAAAGTAACAGAGGGATATACTTGAATTAGTGCACACAGACCTTTTTGGACCCATGCAGACAAAATCATTAGGAGGTGCATTGTATTTTCTACTGTTTATCAATCATTGTACAAAGTTTTCTTGGGTGTATTTCTTAAGTAAGAAGATCCATACATTCGAATACTTTAAGCAGTTTAAAATATGATTGAAAGACAAATAGGGAAACATATAAAAATTCTTTGTTCTGATCAAGGGGGAGAATACAAGAAGGATGAGCTTATCAGGTATTGTAAAGATCATGGAATTTTGCAGCAGTTCACAGTACCCCATACTCCACAACAGAATGGAGTAACAGAAAGAAAGAACAGAACACTGGTGGAATGTGCTAGAAGTATGTTGAAAGGTAAGAATCTTTCGAATGGTTTTTTGGGCTGAAGCAGTGAATACTGCAATTTATTTAAAATATAGGAGTCCTACAAAGAGTCTTGAGTCTAAAACTCCTTATGAAGCATTATATGGATTTAAGCCTGCAGTAAAACACTTAATAATATTTGGATCTAAAGCATTTTCCCACATTCCAAAGGAAGATAGAAGAAAATTAGATTCAAAAGCCATCAGATGTACCTTTATAGGGTATTGTTCACAATATAAAGCTTACAGATTATTTAATCCCTCTACTCACAAGAATTTTGTTAGTAGAGATGTCAAATTCCATAAGTAGGATCATGAAGAATCTGATGAGCATAATGAGGAATGGGACATTTCGTACTTGGTGGAAGAAGAAGCAAAGAACAATCAGGGTCAACGGCAGAGAAAGGTAGAGCATAAACAACAACAGCAACAACAACAACAACAACAACAACAACAGCAGCAACAACAATAACAGGAAGAAGAAGCCACCCCACCACTCAGGAGATCAGGTAGGAAAGCTCAATTTCCTGCAAGATATAGGGAAAACTCTTTTATAACTAGTATGATGAATGTGGTTGAACCTTCTAGTTATAAAGAAGCAAATGAATGTAGTGAATGGAAAACAACCATGGAACAAGAATATGATTCAATAACCAAAAATAACACTTGGGAATTGATTGAACTTCCTAGAGGAAAACAAACCATAGGTTGTAAATGGTTATGTAAACCGGAGATTAATGCAGATGGAACCATAGAAAAACTAAAAGCTAGGTTGGTAGCAAAGGGGTACTCACAAAAAGAAGGGATAGACTATGAAGAAACCTTCACCCCTGTAGCTAAATTGAATACTATCAGAATGCTAATTGCCTTAGCTACTAAGAAACATTGGATGATGCACCAACTAGATGTAAAGTCGACATTTTTGAATGGAGAACTAAAAGGAGAGGTTTATCTAGAGCAACCGGAAGGGTTTGTCCAGAAGGGAAAAGAACATTTAGTCTGTAGATTGAAGAAAGCACTTTATGGACTAAAACAACTCCCAAGTCTTGGTATGAAAAGATTGATTCATTTTTTCTGCAAGCTGGCTATAATAGAAGTAAAAATGACCCTAATCTTTACACCATGAAATATGAACAAGGGCGTGTAATGTTGATTTTGTTGTATGTAGATGATTTGATCATTATAGGTGATGCTACATATCTAACCAATTAAATCAAGCAACAAATGTCACAGGTGTTTGAAATGAAACACCTCGGTGAACTCAGATACTGTTTAGGTCTTGAGATCTGAAGAGATTCAGGTCAAACATTTCTGTCCCAAGCAAAGTATGTCAAAGGCCTGTTAGAAAAATTTTGGATGGATCAGTGTAAGCCTACAGCGGTACCATTGCAGCAGAAAATCAAATTGCAGTGTGAGGATGGCTCAAAAGCGGTAGATGCAACAGTTTACAGACAGCTGGTTGGGAGCCTAATATACCTAACCACCACCAGACCTAATTTGGCTTATGCAGTCAGTGTGCTAAGTCAATTTATGTATAAGCCACTTGAAATCCATTGGAATGCAGAGAAGTTTTGAGGTATCTACAAGGTACTGTAGATTATGGTATTATTTACACTGACTCCTCTGATGTTAGATTGGTAGGATTTGCAGATTCAGATTGGGCTGGAAATGTAGATGATTGCAGATCTATAACAGGTTATACATTCAGCATTGGATCTGGGGTGATCACATGGAGCAGCAAGAAGCAGAACGCAGTCTCCTTGTCCTTAGCGGAAGCATAGTGTCAAGCCATGTGTGCAACAACATGTGAGGCAGTTTGGTTTCGGAGACTTCTCTAGGATGTTGAGGAAGAATAGTTAGACACAACAACAATTAGATGCGACAATCAGAGTTCAATCAAACTTGCCAATAATCAGTGTTTCACAAAAACACTAAACATATTGATACACAATTCCACTTTGTCAAGGAGAAAGTGAAATCCAAAGAAATCCATTTGGAATATTGTAATACATGTGATAATGTTGCAGACATTTTCTTTTTTTTTCTTAAGCAAGAGTCAAACCTTCTTTTCATATCTCTGTATAAAATAAATTACATAAAATACAAAAAACTCAGGGTGGAAAATGGCCAGAGATATGGCTATCTCTAGGTGCCTTGGGAAAAGAGCCAATGGCTCACGACCTGAGCCAAGAGACTACCGAATCACTCAACCCGTCCTCCAAGATCCAATGAGTGAGAAACTAAATGATACAAAAGTATGTGTCCCCTTCCCGCATAGCAGTGTATTTAAAAAGGAGATATGGCCCACAAAAAACAGAAAATGGGCCCGCTAAGGAAACCAAGTATCAGACCCGGACCCCCCAACATGCACAGTGATCCTGGGCTGTTGATCCGCCACTGCAAGATCCAACAGTTGATATACATATCAAGTGGAAAATAAGTCATGAGAATACCTGCCCAATGAGGGCAGTATTCTCTCTCCTACTAGAGCCACATGTCGCGTGATGAGTGGCATCGGGCTCATTTCTAGGAAACCACTTCTGGAGTTGAGGGCACCCGATGAACCGAAAACCACCTTGAGGGTGGTAAAGAATAACTAGTGGTGGACATAAAGAAGAAATAGATCTTATACCTAGAAGATTTCGGGTCTGCTGAGGAAGCCATGAATCTGACCCAGACCCACCAACATGCACCTTGAATCTCGGCCATTGATCCCCAACTGTTCGATCCAACGGTTGAGAGGGATATAGAATGGAAGAGAAGCAGGAGGGATACCCACCTGATAAAGGCAGTATTCTCTTTCCTTCCTACGACAGGTGTCAATCAATGAGTGGCATTGGGCTCATTTCAAGAAAACCACTTTAGGTAATGAGGCTTTCCGAAAACCTGAAAACCATCATAGCCGTGATATGAATTAAAAAATCACTGATTTGTTGATTCATTGCGTCCATTACCGACATATCCATATCTATGGTAGGAATTCCACTATTCCTTCTGACTAGAAACTCCCCACCCCATCTTCCTGCAAAGCAAAGCTAAGTTGATCTGTGGTGAAAGATAGATTAAATAAATCCTCTTGTTGTAAATCACCGCCACCCTAGAACCCTAGGTCTAATTTTTTCTGGGTTGATATAGTTGACAACGGGCTGAATGTCTTTTCCAAAATTACCCTAGGAAAACCACTTCATGTTGATTGTGAATCTACTAAAACCCAACTGCTGCGATCTGCTAGCATCCCCTGTTATAATGGATTTCTCGGTCCACATTCGCTTGGTTGAGACAATCATCCCTCAATCTACCCTGGAGAACCTCTTGCCATCTATACTTATTGCTACTCTTAGAACAGAGAGCGCCTTTATTGGCTAGTATATCTGCCAATTTATTGGCAGTCCTACGCACATGCGTGAACCTTAAGGTTCTCATGTTCTGAAGGTGGAGATGGATTCTTTGACCGACCTGAAGAAGCCTCCAATGTCTCGAGATTTTTTCTGGAGCCGAATCACAACAGGTTCTCTTGATCGAATTGATAATCAACTCAGAGTCTGCTTCAATTATTATGTTCTAAAGATTGTCATTCTTCAGGATTTCTAAACATTTCTCTAGGGCCATTAGCTCTGTCATATTGTTTATGGCTCTTCCCAAATTACAATGAAAAATGTATTGTATACAACCCTTTTCATCCCTTATCACTCCCCCATAATTAGCCATGCCCAGATTTCCTTTTGAGGCCCCATCTATGTTACATTTCATATATCCCTGAGGGGGTGGATGCAAGAAATCTTTATCAGTGACTGGTTGCCCTACCAATCTATTATTGCCCTGAGGAATAAGCCCCTACATACCCAACTGAAGTAGTATCTACACATCAGCATTTGAAGGGAGGTTCTTAAGGGGTGTTTGCATTAAAGTCCCAACCGTCTCCTTGAGTTGTGTTAAAAATTGTTCCATGATACTCTGGGAGGAACCCTTTTTATTTTTGAAAATTCTATTATTGTGTTCTTTCCAAACGTCCCAAATTAGAAAGATGGGAGCTAAAGCCCAAGCTTTGTTTACCGTTTCATAATCAGAGAAGTTTCTCCTCAAATTCTTGAGGGTATTGGTAATGCTTCCTCTATCCCTATCTGTTTGTTTGAATATTGAGGCAATCCCATCCCACAATGTGGAAGTGAATATGCAGAGGTTGAGAAGGTGCTCCATAGTTTCCTCTTGTGATTCACATAGCTGGAATTTGGATGGGCCAAAAACACCCCTTTTCCGGATGTTCTCCCAGGTCAGAATTTTCTTATGATGCACTAGCCACATGAACAATTTGGTTTTCATCCATCCTTGGTTCTTCCAGATATTCTTCCAAAACCCATCCAGTTTTGTAGAATCAAGCTCAAGGGCTATGCGTTTTGCCTTTTTAAGGTTAAAGGTGCCTTCATCGTTATTGCCCCATCTTAGTTGGTCAGAATCAACTGATATCAGGATCTTTCTTTGATCCAAGATGGTTGTTAGAGCATCAACCTGTGCTTTCAAGAGGCCATTATCCATGTAATCCATTTCCCTCCACTATTTGTCTGATCCCAAAATTCATTTACTCAGAGTAACCCTTTGGTGTCAGTATCATGCTTGATATCTGCAAAGTCTTCTCTTAACAGCTTAGGTTCCTATTGCCATTTATCCTCCCAAAACCATGCAAGGTCTCTAGCTCTAATTTCCCATAAGCTATTTTTCTAAACTATGCTTCTATTCTCCCAAGCTTTATTCTAGATGTGGGATCCTTTTATGATTCCATACATTCTTATATGGTCCTTGTCTTGCCAATTACTTGCATATTTCTGGTTCCAAACTTGTGCCCAAGGAGCATCTGAATCTTTTATCCATCTCCACCATAATTTTTCCCCCAAAACCTTGTTTAGCACTTCAGGATCATCCAGTCCTAAAACTCCGTGTGTTTTAGGTTTACATATCTTTTCCCAAGCTACCAAGGCCCATTTCTTTTTTTATTCCCCTTTGCCCCAAAGAAAATATCTTTGGATATTTCTGCATTGTTGAATAACTCCTTTTGGAGCTAGAAGGGCTGAAAACATGAAGATGGGAACTGATTAAAATACAACTTTTGTAAGCATCAGCTTGTCTGCCAAGTTCAAAGACTTGCTTGTCCATTTTTTAGTCTTGTCCTGTAGCTTATTAATCATAGGCTCCTATACTGTCTTCTTCAAAGGTTTGTCCGTGAGCGGTACTCCCAAATATTTGGATTGTAGCATATCTCTTTGAAAGCCCAAAATTTTGGAAATGTTTCTCTGAATAGCAATGTTAGTGTTGAAAAAGAAAATCTTTGATTTGGAGAGGCTTACCTCTATACCCACCGCCATAGCAAATCCTCTCAGGATTTGTTTGTAAGCTAGTGCTTCCTTGACTGTGGGAATGCCCTGTAGCATGGTGTCATCTACAAATTGTTGATGGGTTAAAGCATGTCCGTTCCCGGATAGTTTGAGACCCTGGATCTTACCTGCTTGTTTAGTAGGCTTGATAGCTCGGCCTAGTCTTTCCATCATAAGAATAAAGAGAAAGGGGGAGAGAGGATCTCCCTGCCTGAGGCCTCGTGAAGGATTGAAGGTCTTTGATGGAGAACCATTTACCAGAATTGAAAAACTAGAGGTAGTCACCAGGGCGATTACCCAAATTACCCAGTTGTGGTCAAATCCATAAGCTAGAAGTACCTTCTTGATGTAGGCCCAATTTAACTTATTATAAGCCTTTTCTAGGTTCAGTTGCATAATCATTCATGCCTGCCTTTTTCTTATCATTGAGTGAACCACCTCATGATCTTGAATGATATTATTGAGAATTTGTCTGCCCTCCACATATCCCGTTTGCTCCACAGAAACCAGAGTAGGAAGAAGGAGTTTAAGTCTATTGGCAATTATTTTGGAAATTATTTTATACACCACATTGCATAAAGCTATAGGTCTAAATATGTCAGGTGTCATAGCATTGACCTGTTTTGGAATCAAAGAGATGAAGGAAGTGTTGAGTGCCTTCAATATTGTTTTATTATTCCTGGAGTCCTCAACCACATTCAGTATATGCTTGACAATACTCCAACATGCTTTAAAGAAATCTACATTGAAACCATCTGGGCCTAGCGCTTTTCCATTTTGCATATCTTTAATGACTTCATTGACCTCCTCTTCATTCACCGGTCTATTAAGATTATAATTGTCTTCTCTTGTTACTAGCTTAGGAATGTGCTTTGTGAAGTCACTAATAATTATGATCTATCTATGAGAGGTTCCTCTACTATGCCTTGAAAATGTTGGACCAACACAGCTTCTATTTCTTTGTGGGTATTGAGATGGTTGCCTCTGGAATCCTTGATTGTTGAGATCCTGTTATGAAACCTATGCTCCATTGTAGATCTGTGGAAAAACCTTGTGTTTCTATCCCCTTATTTTAGCCATTGTACTCTTGATTTTTATCTCCAAAATATTTCCTCTTGTTTGCATAAGTCCTCCTATTCCTATTGATGTTTGTTAGCTTGTTCATTTATTTCCCCATCAAAGCCATAGATGATTAGGGTCTGATTAATTTCCTGAATTTTCCTTTCGACAACCTTTTTAGCTTCAAAAATATTACCAAACTCATTCTTATTCCAATATTTGAGTCTGATTTTGATATGTTTCAATCTTTTGTGTAATAGAAACATTCTCGTCCCCTCGATCTGCAAATCTTCTTTCCACCATTTTTCAATGTTGATAATAAAGTCTAGATGGGTGAGCCAGATACTTTCAAACTGAAAAGGTCTATTTTTTGGGGTTCCTATCCAAGATGCCTCAAATTGAACAGGCCAATGGTCTGAGCCACCAAAGGGGAGAATCCTTGTTGTCATATCAAGGCCTGTAAGCATAAGGTCCTCTGAGATAATGAATTTGTCTAGCTTTGAGGCTACTTGAGACTCTCCTGCCCTTTTGTTGTTCCAGGTAAAGAGGCCATTACTTGTATCTGTGGCAACTAGCTTCATGTTGTTTATAAAATTCTGAAATGCTATAGAGTCTCTGCCTAGAGTTCTAGTCCCACCCTTTTTTTTCTGACAGGGATTTGATCATGTTAAAGTCCCCTCCTAGAATCCATGGTATTCCTGAATATCTATCTCTTAGATCCTCTAGAGAAGTAAGAAGTCTGAGTTTGTCCTCAGGCTTCTATGGACCATAAACATTTGTGATTAAATAAATTTCTTTGTCTCCCAAAGGCTGAAAAACCACTGATAAATAATTCCTAGATGCTTCAGAATCCACTATTCCTATTCTTTGAGGGTTCCAAAGTGTGAGAATACCTCCTGTTGTTTTGTCTACTTTGACTTCTAGAAATTCATATCTATTAAACCATTTGCTAATTATTTCTCTTATTTTTTGAATTAAACATTTATTTTCCTGGATGAAAATCATGTCTGGTGTTTCTTCTTTCATTCTATTGTTAAGATTCCTTTGCTTCCTTTTACTTCCTACACCTCTAATATTCCAAGATGTGAGCTTCATTAAGAAATATTTGTAAAAGAGTAGTTGCTTAGATCATTCATCTTACCTGAATTTATCATCAGTTTTCCACATTCTATCAGTAATTTTTTTTGTTTATTTCTACCCCTTTTCCTTCCTGGGTTTCTAGGAGTGAGTCCTGATGTGGTTTTCAAGGTTTTCACCCCTTCGTTGTCCTGTCTCTCAAGGTTTCTTTTACCTCCCAACCCTTTTGCCTGAGTTCTCCATAGAAACAACTCTTGTACTCTATTAAACTCCTCTTGAGGTAATGAATCCATACCTTCCGTGGTTCCCTGTTTCAGGAATTTTTCCAGATCTAGATGTTCTCTTTCAAGAATATCCTGCAGTTCATGATCCTTCGTTTCCACCTCACTCAGGGTCATTTCTTGGTCCATTTCAAGTTCCATGTTTCTCATCATAGTCTCCTTTTGTTGGTTAATATCCTATATCTCCTCCATATTTTCTTCATTTTCCTTCTCCCCTGGGCTGTCCTCCATGGTTTGATTTGCCTTTTCTAACTCCTCTTCTTCTTCTAGTACCTTGTACCTGTTCTAGCTTGTCTGCTTTTCCTCGTTATTGTTTTTTTTTTGTAACCTTTTCCCTCCTTTACCTCTATTTCCCACCTTGTGAAAGCTATCAGTTTCATTCCCTACTATAACTTTACTTCTGCTCTCTGTATTGTTGAGAGGACAGTCCCTGAATAGATGCCCATGTTCATGGAATTTGCGGCATATGAAAGGAACATGTTCATAATCCACTACTTGTACCCATTCTTCATCAAAAACTTCCAGGATCACTTCATCCGGTAGAGCTCCAGAGAGATCCATCTCCACACATATACGGGAAAAGGAAGTGTACTTTCCCCTTCTAGATGCCTAAGATATTTTAACAAAATGCCCTAGTTTGTTTCCTATTGTAGATAATGATTTTGGTTGCCAGTAATCTAGTGGTAAGGAGTAGAGCCGTACCCAAACCGGGACCGAAGTGAAAGTCTCGCGCTCTGGGACAAAATTTATCATCCAAGGCCACATATAGAGGCCTGCAGCTACATAGAAGTAGGGCCCTCGTTTAAACACCCTGTCTTTATCCTCAATGTTAGTGAAAACTACAGTGAAGAAACCCTTTGATCCAAGGTGTAGGTCTATTTCCCCTTTAGGTTTCCAATGATTTTTAATCCATGCCTGTAGCGCCTTCTCCATTGGCCATAAACCCATGAATTTACAAATGATTGTGTAAGTCACCATGTGATCCCTGTGCGCCTGCAGTGCTAGATCACTTAACACCACTCTAGGTATGATAGTGGACTTACGTTTACATGGACCATTTTGTTTTCTGTTTTTTGCTTCCTGATTCTTTTTCTCTTCCCCTTTTTCTCTTCTGGCTTCCTCCCTCCTATTATTCTTCTCCTGTGAGACTCTGTTGTCCAGTTTCCCTTCTCTTGAAATACCTTTTTCAACCTCTAGCGGTTTCTTGTCATGGCTGGAGACTGCCTGACTATAGGCGGGAGTGGTGCTCCCCCCCTTATGCCCCTCCATGGTGTCCAACACTTGATTATTTCTGTAAACCTTAGCTCTTACCAATCCACCATCGTCAAATTTCGACTGAAACCTAACATATCAAAGTTGCAGACATTTTCACTAAGCCTCTTGGAAAAGTTAAGTTTTAAATGTTTAGGGAGATGTTAGGCATATTTTTGAATCCATTCTCCCTTAAGGGTGAGTGTTGAAGATAATGGAGAATATCCTAGAATAGGTTGAGTTGGTTCACGTAACCTCAGGATAGGAATTAGTTTCTATTTCTTAGGATGTTGTTCTAACTTCCATAAAACCATGTTTTCTATTTAATGTGTAATGTGCATGAAAAATGTAGAGCGTTCTGCAGAGCCAGACTCTCCTGGTTCAGACTCTCTTTCGTAGAGCTGACCAGTGGGTTTTAATTCTTTAATACAAACATTGCCATTTTTATCATTCTTAATATGATTTAGAGTTCTGTTGTTTGTAACACTTATTTTATCACATCAATTTTTATTCAAACCCTCTCTTCTCTTTATATTACTTTGACTCTTCTCAAGTCAAAGTTGTGTTCCAGGCACACGAGAAAATAGATTATTCCGTTAAATTCAATTTTGTGAAAAATGTTCCACAAGAATAAAACAGAGGAAGGCCACAGAATAAAAAATAAAAATAAAAATAAAAATAAAATTGATTATTCTGTTAATTTAATTTTGTGAAGGGCATGAGTCAACAACTATCAATTAAATAATAGCATCCCCGCACATACATATACAATACAAATATTTTTCATTGCCTTGACTCCACCAAAGAAAATGAACACAATGGGATATTGCGGTTGTCTGGTTCTTCTAGATCTATAGCAGCACTTGCACATCAAACATAATATTTTGATGGAGTTGAAAGGCATAATAAGTCGGAGATCACAGACATCAATTGGAGGCTACGCTCTCGGAGTCCATGCAATTGTACCTGTCTATTCCCATAGAGATTTTAAAGGTAGAAGATAACAATGTAAGATCCCAACCTTAAAATTTATCACAAATCTAGCACATTTTAATGTTCTAAACAAAAAATTTTCAGCAAGAAACAGAAACACAATGGGGATCTGGCACTGCAGCCCTTTATTTATATTATTAACAGAAGAAAATAGTATATGCCCATATATAAATATGGGTTCCCTACAATGGCATGCAGGGCTACTCATCAAATAAGAAAACAAGAAGCTGAAGCACAATCGTGGACCCTGGATAGATCCACCAGACAAATTCACCCACGGGGTTTTCGTGCCTAGGATCAAACTAAAACTGGCATTGCCTAGTTCTCACCAAAGACAAATAGATAGATAACTCCGGATGAAGGATAATACCATGGGCCAATGCCATGGGCAAATACCATGGGCATATTCCATCCACTTTGACCATATCCAAAAAAGGGAATATTACAAATCCTCGAGCCCAAAGATTGCTTGCCCTCAAGAAATCCACTTCTATACACAACAAAAGCATTTGTATATTGATACCAAGATCCCATACAACTCAGTGTGTTATTCCATGCCTCCATGCTAAATGATCATGAATGGATCTTTCGGTACCTGGACCCCAAACAATCCTTCGGTCAATCTTTCTCCCAATGGATTCTCCTAGATCCCAATGCCACCTAAGTCCTGGGACCTCTGGATTATGATAGCACCTCAACCCTCCATCACTGTCCATGCCTAAGGGCCCAAGCTGCAATATGCCCTTGTCTAAGGGTATCCTCCTAGGAATCATCCCATCGATAGAGTTCCAACTCATAATCTCTCGCCAATGCATCCCATGGGAAGGACCTAATGCAGGAATGCCTGCACATGGAATAAGTCTACTATGATGATGTCGCCTGATGTGCAACTCATGTTGCTCCACCCGGTCTCCTAACATGATCCATTTGGAGAAATTTTCCCTGTTCTCTCCAATGTACAAGGGTGGGTTGGTAGTGCTGCAAGCCTTATCAATATACTCCTGTAGAGGGATTCTTTGGAACTTCCCACTATACTCCTCTTCCTACCTTGTGAGGGACTTGAGTTGTTCCTTAACACTAGACAACTTGACTATTGATTCATCACATAACCTTATGAGCTCCTCTATTTTCCTATTCTCCTGTAAGACAATGCCTTAGACTGTCTAGACTCTATGCTTCAACATCATAAGGTTTGTCTTGAAATGCATGATCTTTTCTCGAAAGTCCTCTACTAGCAATTTTGGTGCCCTACTAAATGCCTTTGTATCTCTCTGCACTGGATACTCAATTATCATAGCTCCAGCTTGAACCTTTAACTGACACTCTGGGAATGGTTCATACTGCACTCTATATTTGTCATGTTTCCCCTCAAGATCATCCTCATGATGTCAGTTTATTACTACTGGCTCCTCACTTGAGTCCCCTTGAATGTATTCTTCTTGACCTTCTCTGCATGTGGGGACAATCTGTTGTTCACCCTCTCTATTTGTCAAACATGGATGTACTGGTGGACTATTATCTATACTTGACTACTAATATTCTTTATGGATATTCCCCTGGAGACCTATGGACTCAGTTGTATAGGAGTCTACCTCATGCACTTCTGAATGCTTGTCATCCTACAAGTCTCCCTGAATAATATCATGTGTTTTCTCACCATCCTGAAGATCAATAGACCCCACTATAGAATACTCCCCATGATCTAGAGGAATCTCCTCATGTTCTATCCTTGTTTCCTCCTTCCTATCACCTAGACATGAATGGTTAAGTGCCCAAGTTCCCTTGCAGATAAAGCATAATCCTATCCTTCTTAGTTCATTCTTACTGCAGGTTTTGTGCTTGCTTCCTCCATCAATCCTTCTCAACTCCTTCCTAGTCAACACCCTTCTGAGAAATTTTATGTTTTTCCTAACCAACTTCTCGACTAGATCATAGGAGACTGGTGATACCATTGGTTCCCTCCTCCAAATGGTCAACAATTTTGATCTTAGTATCTTGCCGATGTTGACATATCCTTTTAAGAATAGGGACACAATCTTTTGCATGCATGTCTTAACATGGCCTGAATGAGCTAATGTAATATTGGTGTAAAAGTTTTGGAGCAACAGAAAGATCAACTCGTCACATTCCCTATTTAACATGAATGTGCCAAAACCAAACTCTGCCATCAGTTCTAGAATTTTGTGTTGCTTTTGAAAGTTAGGAAGCATGATGTTGTTCAACCCTTGAAGGGTTTCTACTATCAGTTGCAATATCTCCCTCATGATATCATTGTTGTAAGGTGGTAATGGCGATATTAAAGTTATGATCTTGTTGAGACAAGAGGCAACTATGAACCTAACCTTTTCACAAGAATGCTCCAAGAACATGGGCTATATCAAAGCAGTCATTGATGGCTTCAAGGCCCAACCTGACCTTTTCCAATCTGATTGCTTTATCAAGGACAAAGATGTATCTAATATGTCCACTCGTAAGAGTACGTCTTTGGAATTTGTATACTGCATTTTGGATCCAAGTTCAAAGAGATGCTTGCTTTTCACATCTTCCTCCCAAATATCCTTTGACTGTTGAAGGATAGCATGAACCTTCCGAGAGAAAGGCTTGTTGTTCTGCTCTTTCTTATGATCTGTAAGTTGTTGCCATTTTTCATCTGCAGAAGTATTGTAGCCCAAAGGACCAATTGATGTATTACCATGTCGATTCCTGAGGTTTTTCCAAAAGTAAAATGATGACATTATGGCTTAGCCTTCCTTCTCTCTCCCCAGCTTTTTTCAATAAAATCGATTTACCCCTTTTAAGAAATTGATTTATATTGGCCTTGAATTCTCACTAATAGTAGAAAAAACAACAAAAAATAATAGCCTAATGGAAAAATTATTCTAAAACTCTGCAAAATCATCCCTGTGATAGCTGGTGGATTTTTTTTTAAATGTTTGTTATTATTCTAATCGGGAAAGTTTATAAAGAGATTCAATAAGACACCTAATCCAAAAGAGAAAACAAAGAAACTCAACCCTCAGAAAAATAAGCTAAAGAAACTTGTCCTAACAATTATGGGAATGATCTTCCTCCACCAAAGATTCATCCCCACAATCGGATTCAGTCTCAGGAAAAAGGTCTCGTGAATAAAGCCAATGATTAGTCCTTGTAGGAAAAGTAATTACAATCATGAAATCTTCAAGATCAACACTTTGGAATAACAATCTCAATCTTCAGATGGATCAACAGACTCATCACAAGGTATTATTGGAGGTTCTCAACGTTCTATAATAATCCTCAGAACTCGGCACTCTGGACAACTCCTTCAAAAAAAATGGGATTTTTTTGATAATAAAACCCTTCTAAAATTTGACCCTCTTTCTTTTGTTTGTGGCTTGACTACCTTATGGGACTCCTCTTGATGTCGCCTCAGAACTCAACGCAATAATTATTTCGTCATTCCACAGTTCGAAGAAGAGAAAAACACCTGAAGCATCGCCAACCCAGAAATCCAAGTCGAAGGACCCACCTGTCTCGACTCCCAATGGTGCAGGGTCTTGGCTAAATTGGATGATTTATGCTTCCAATAGTAGGACTTTTCTAATATTGGCACAACTCATAATACGCCTGAGCATTTCATTAGCAAAGGGATGCATTATCAAATACATAATGCAATTATTATACCCATCATATTTTTTTTTCTATTGATTATCTCTCCCACTTATTATCTCTCATAACCTTCATATGTTTCATCTTGATACCATTTCTAATCCACGTTGAATTCAAGGAAATATGTATGAAAATCCTTCCATCCATATCCAGGCTGTAATTCAATTCCTCGATTCCCACTTGGTCTTCACAATCATATGGTGACGTATGTTGGAAATAATAATCCCAACCACCCCCTTAAACACATTGACAAACACCATGCTTGCCTAGTGAACCACTCCATGGTTGAAATTTTGTTTCCAGACGAAAGGACAGAAGTCAGAGAAGAAGTAAATCGCGGACCATTCTGCAACACATCACAGAAATTAAGGCATTTAATGAAGTTTAGTAAACAAGTATGGGAAAGAATTCACGCTGCAACTGTTGCCCACACTCCACAACACCTGAAGTTCAGAAAACCATTTACTATGTAAAATCGCCCATGCTGCGTATTAATTATTTCCTTTGTCAAGAATTAATGTCAAAATTTGTATGTTGAGATAAATATGAATGTAAAAGTAAATTGCATAGTTGGGAAAGTTAGCGAGCGAGATTCTGTGAGGTAGTGAGGAGAAAATCGTGGAGGAAATATTGGTGGGCATGTGAAAACCAATTTTATAGAAGTTTACTCGGTTGTGAGATAGTGAGGAGAAAATCGTGGAGGAAATATTGGTGGGCACATGAAAACCAGTTTTACAGAGTTTTATAGAAGTTTACTCTGCAACCCCAATAATGTGTAAATCATAGTAAGTTTGTTGTGTTTTTCACTTGGAGTTGCAGCCTCCATTTATCATGTGAATGTAATTTCCTTATGTTTTGACATATAATAGAAAGTGTGGCTTGTTGTGTTATGGTATTAATCTTTCATAAGTAGATTTACCGCAACCTCTTTTGTTTTATCTGTTTTGTCGTGAATGAGTTTTGTATTTTATTAAGCCCCTGTGTAGTTGCGATATCCTTGCCGCAACCTATTTATGAGCCAGTTGACTTTTATGGAACCAAATTTCTGAGTGAGACTCCTCTCCTCTGCCCTATAAAATTTTTCTAACATGGTATCGGAGTAGGTTAAATTATGTTAGAATAAAAACAAGTGTTTTTACTAGCAGTTAAAATTGTTTTGAGGGCAGATTGTTTTTTAGCGTATTTACCAGAAGGTATAAAGTTTTTTTTTTACACTCAGAAATGGAAACATCAAGCACAATCTTGCCTAATCCTCATATACCTCAGTTTAATGGAAAAAATTATGATTATTAGGCTATTACAATGAAGGCTCTGTTTTCATCTCAAGATATTTGGATTTGGTGGAGAATGGTTTTCCAGAATCGGTAGATGCATTAGCATACAATGTCTTGTCTCAAGCAGAAAGGGATCTGTTGAGGGACAACAGGAAGAAGGATTCAAAAGCCCCATTCTATATTTTTCAAGCAGCTCATGAAAGTATTTTCCCAAGGGTTGCAGCAGCAACGAAGTCCAAGCAAGCATGGGACACCCACCAAACAGACTACCAAGGCATGGAAAAATTCAAGATAGCAAAGTTGTAAATGTTGAGAAGATATTTTGAAACACTTTGTATGAAAGATTCTGAGAATGTAGACTCATTTCTTTCACATGTAATTGGGTTGGTTACTCAAATCAGGTCTCATGGTGAGACACTTGAAGAAAGAATAATAGTTGAGAAAGTTTTGAGAAGTTTGCAAGCAAGGTTTGATGCCATTGTTGTGGCCATAGAAGAGACAAAGAATCTCTTGCAGTTCTCAATGGATGAGTGTTATGAAACCAGCTCAAGAAAAGATAGAAAATATAGATCAATGCCTTAGAATTCAGCCTCTTCGAGGGGGCAACCTCCTTTACATTACATAAATGAACAATTCTTGGATGATACAAATGACAAAACCTCCTTTCTATATATAGGAGTCTAAGGAGCACAATAAACCCAGCTGACCTAACAATAATAATTAAAGCCAAAAAAATAACAATAGAGGGATTCTATAGGCACAGTAAAAACAATATGGGGGCAATAAGGGCACAACAATATTAATAAGGGGTACAACTACAATAGTAATGGGGTAATCACTAGTATTATAGGGACCCAACATGCCCCTCTCCTTCAAAAAAAGTTTTGTCCTCAACGCTTGAGTAGTTTTGGATACTTCTGTATAAAATTCTCATCCTCCTATGTGGAATCTTCAGCAGATATGTTCTTCCACTTGATAAGATACTCTGAAATTGATCAATTTCGTAGTTGTCAAGTTCTTGTTTCTGTGACTGCTTCTGGTTCCAATATATTTTTTCCTTCCTCGTCAAGTTCTGGCAATATTTTTTGAACTGGGAGCTTCTCGCCTATAACCTTCTTTAAACATGAAACATGGAAAACTGGGTTCAATGGAGAAGCTGCAGGAAACTCCAATTTGTATGCCATAGTACCAATCTTTTGCAACACCTTGTACGGACCATAATACTTTGGTGATAATTTATTATCCTTCTTAGCTTGCTTGAGGGACATTTGCTTATATGGTTGTAGCCGTAGGAATACCCAATCACCTACATCAAAACTTCTTTCACTGCGATGTTGATCTCCTGTTGTTTCATTCTATTCTGTGCCAACACGAGGTTATCCTTTAAGAGTTGGAGGACTTGTGTTGATGTTCGATGTGATGTTCCACTGCTTGAACCTTAGAATTTTCTCTTAAATATGATGTGATGGATGGTGGCTGATACCCATAAAGTGCCATAAATGGGGTCATTTTGTTGTTGTATGGAAGGAAGTGTTATACCACCATTCAGCCAGAGGCAACCATTTGACCCATTGTGTCTGTTTATCAGATACAAAGCAACGAAGAATCCTTCCAAACATTTGTTTAACTACTCACTGGCCCATTAATTGAGATGATCAAATGAGCTAATGAGCTAAACTAATGTACCAAGACAAGAAATTATTTCTGTCAAAATATTCTGGAAAATGAGGAGCTCTGTCACATACAATAATCTTGGTCCAGTAGCTTTTGAATTGTTTCCATAAATTCCGTAGGAACTGTACTGGCTTTAAATGGATGTGATAATGCACAAAATGTGCATACTTCGTAAGTCTGTCAACTACCACCATGATGACACTCTTTCCCTCAGACTTGGGTAAACCTGTGATAAAATCCATTGAAACCTCCTCCCAACGTTGGCTTGGAATGGATAAAGGTTGTAATAGACCCAGTGTCTTAATTGTTTCAACTTTATTTTGGTGGCAAACCAAACATTTTTCCACAAACTTTTGAATATCTGATTTAAGGCCATCCCAAAAAAATTCCTTCTTAACCCTGTGGTAAGTTTTTAAAAATCCTAAGTGCCCTCCTAAGGGAGAAGTGTGCAATTCCATAAGAATCTTTTGTTTTAGCTGGGAATTCTTACAGAGGTATAAGCGATCTTTGTACCATAATGAATCATTTTGCCAGCTAAATGTATCAGACGTACTGGAATCTTGTTGTAACTTTCGAATAAGTGCCCACACTTCTTTGTCATTCTTCCATTCCTCCCTTGCTTCATTTATCCAATCTGGTTGGATAATAGAAATGGCGCACAACAATGCTTCCACATCCTCATCCTTTCTTGAGAGTGCATCTGCCACCACATTTTGCTTCCCTTTTTTGTAGATGATTTCAAAGTCATAACCCAACATCTTTGTGACCCACTTTTGTTGCTCTTCAGAGGATAATCTTTGTTCTAAAAAGTATTTAAGGCTATCATGATCTGTTTTTACCTTGAAGTGTCTTCCCATTAGGTAGGGTCGCCATTTCTTAAGTGCAAGGAGTATTGCCAACATTTCCTTCTCATAAATAGCTTTGTGTAAAAACTTTCCCTTGATTGGACGACTTTCAAAAGCAATGGGTCTTTCATCTTGCGTTAGAACAACACCAATTCCATTTCCTGAAGCATCACATTCCACAATGAAGGTTTTTGTGAAGTCCGGTGTAGCTAAGACCAGTGCTTGGCACATTGCCTCTTTAAGATGTTCAAAGGCCTTTGTTGCTTCCGGAGTCCATGAAAATGCATCTTTCTTCAATAATGTTGTTAGAGTTGCTGCTATTCTTCCATAATTCTTAACAAACTTGCGATAATACCCTGTCAACCCGATAAATCCTCGTAGTTGCTTTATGGATGTGGGGATTTTCCATTCCTTAATGGCTTTAATTTTGCTAGGGTCTACCTTAACTCCTTCATGAGATACAATATGACCCAAATATTCACCTCCTGGACTCCAAAGAAACATTTGGATCTTTTTGCATATAATTGTTTCTCCTCCAATAGTTGTAGCACCCTATCAACATGTTCAACATGATCCTTCCAAGACTTGCTATAGATTAATATATCATCAAAAAATACTAACACAAATTTTCTAAGGAATGGTTTGAAAATTGAATTCATCAAACCTTGAAATCTTGAAGGTGCATTGGTAAGGCCAAAAGGCATGACCAAAAATTCATAATGACCCTCATGAGTTCTAAATGTTGTTTTTAGAATGTCTTCAATCTTCATTCTGATTGATGATATCCTGAATGAAGATCCAACTTGGTGAAGTAAATTGATCCATGCAATTCATCCAGTAATTAATCAATGGCAGGAATGGGAAACTTATCTTTAATAGTGAGCTTGTTGAGCTCCTATAATCTGAACACATGTGCCATGATCCATCCTTCTTGTGCACCAATACTACTGGAGCAGAGAAAGAACTTTGACTCGGTTGAATTATACCAGCCTCTAGCATTTCTGCAACCATACGTTCAATTCCACTCTTTTGGACATAGGGATATCTGTACGGCCTGATGTTTGGAGGAACACTTCCTGGAATTAGATGAATAGCATGATCATGATCATGCACAAGTGGGAGACCTTTAGGAGTCTCAAATACCTTGGAATGATTATCCAGGACTTTTTGGAGATCTGGAGAAATAGATGATTCCGATGTGGAAACATCTAGCGAACATAATTGTGCAATTACACCTCTTTGCTCCTTTTTTAGAAGCTTTGTCATACCATTAGAGCTAATTATCTTTCATGGTTCCCTGCAATACCCCTTAATTCAACTTCCTTTCCTTCCGTAGAAAATTTGATGAAAAGTTCTTGAAAATTAAAAGCTATTGTACCCAAGGATTGTAGCCATTGGACTCCTAGTACAACATCAGCACCTCCCATTGGAATGGAAAGCATAGGGCTAGTCAATACATATTCTACCATGGATAGCTTGATATTATGGCACTTTCTAGAGCAATTTATTGTTCCTCCATATGCAATCATCACTTGGCACTCTGGTGCTGGATATAGGAAGTAATTCAATTCTTTTGCTACCTTATAATGAATAAAATTGTGGGTGCTTCCTGAATCAATCAACACTATTACCTTTTTCTTCTTGATTTGTCCTTCTATCTTGATGGTTTGAGGAGTGGTAATTCTAGCCAATGCATTACAGATATGATCAGATTCATTTCTTCTTTATCTAGGCTTTGTTCCCAAAGTATATCCTCTTCTTTTGACATTTCTTGCTCATTTGCTTCTTCCTCTTCACAATCTATGTAGAATAATTTCTTCTCAGCACACTTATGACCTTTAGTGTATTTGCTATCACAACTGTAACAAAGCCATTTTGCTCTTTTTCTTCTAATTGTTGTGGTGTCAACCTTATAGGTTGTGGAAGACTAGGGGCAACAACACTTCCATCTTATAGTTGTGAGTGGTATGCTTCCTGGTTGCCATAATTTTGCTTTCCATTTTTTTTCTTGCTAACCTAAATGCCTTCTCTAATGAATCAGGTTCCCAAAGGCGAACATCATGTTGGATATAATCCTTTAAAGACCCTATGAACACATCAATCCTATGCTCCTCTGGAATATCTTTTACCCTTATGTTCAATTTTTGGAACTCCTCAATGTGCTCCATTATGAACCCTTTTGTTTGAGACTTATCAATTGGCTAAAAAAAGTGTTGCTTTTTGTATCCTCATAATGTGCTATCAATTCTT
>APFE031583374.1:29251-45432 GCA_000404065.3 Pinus taeda | reverse complement strand
AACAGAAGCTTAATCAAACATGAGAAACATCAATAAGAACACATATAACTGATATGGAGAAATCAAACACACATAACACAAAAGATATAACTAGGGGAAAGCACCAGCCTAAAACCCCACCTCTATATTATCATACAAGTGGAAATATGTCTAGATTACACAAAGCCTTAGCTCATAAGCTATCCAGCTCTCAGTACAATCCTCCTGCTGCTCATAGATAGTCAAAAGCTTCTCACAAACCTTCTCCTCTGCCCTCCAAGCCTCCTATTTATATGCACAGTTTTTCCTGGGTCCTCCAGCTTCAACCTGTGTGATTCTCACCTCACACACAAGACTGACCTTGAAATAACTAAAAGAACCTCAAGGAGATAAATCCTCATCATGGATGAGCTTCCTTTATAGGAAAAATATTCATCCAACTGATAGTACAATGTCCTTTATCTGATCTCAACTAGGTCTCTCTCTGAACTGACATGCATGAGTTATTTAAGCTATAATATTCAGTTATCTGAAAATAATAGTTGTTACATGCATGCAAGCATTAACAAACTGAATCTCATTAATTTAACAACTTGTTAAATTAATCTAACTGGACTTGACTCAATTAACTGATCCAACTAATTACAACTCATCCTCATCCTTTAACTGATGGTTAAATCCCTCAATAAAAGGAGAAACTATTGCTTGTACTCACATAGAATTCAAGTTCATAATTCCTTAACTAATTAAGTCAAACTGAATTAATTAATTAATTTACAAACAGTTGTTAATATCAAATTCGAATTTTATTTCCTATTTCTAGTACAGGGATTGAATAAAATATGAATCCACATTGAACTACTAAAAATAGAAATTCTATTTTTAGCACTTCCATTTTTCATTCCCTGGTGCCCAATCCAGCACTGGTACCCAAACTGCTATTTTTAGCACTTCTATTTTTAGCAATTTCTTGTTGCCACATTTCAACACTCCCTCTCAAAAAGAAAGACTTCCTCTCAAACCTGATCCTGTACCTCTGGAATGTTCTACATGCAACACATCTACTAAGTGTGGTTGCTCTAGAAAGTCTTGAAAAACAAAACTCCCAACTAACCTCTCTGTTGGGCGAGAAACATACTTTGATGAAAAAGCTCTACCTTCCACTAAAAAGTGCTCCCTCTTTGACCTCTGCGCTACTGCAACATCTCCATGCATCTCGCACCATTGCACACCTCTCTATGCGACCCTACACTGTGCAACACACTTGTGCCTCTTGCATTGCTGCAGCCTGCATGTTTTGTGCTGTCCTAGGATTCCCTACACTATAGCTCTCTCTATCGTTCCATCCGCATCTATCTCTACCCAATCAGTTAGTTTTGGTACTCCTCATCGAGGCTCCCATAGCAAAGTCGGATCAAAGATGTTGAGTGCCTCAAGGATCCTACCCCTCCTCCTTAAGACGATCACTTCACATCGCCCCAACTCCTACCTAGAGGTATGCCTGGATGTGATCCTCTAGCCACTTGGCTCGAAGTTTCCCCCTACTGGAGGTCTCTACATGGATGCCTCAACTCGATCTCCTCTCGGCTTCTCTAGTTCTGGCTACCTCACCAATTGTGGCTCCTCCACAATTTTTTGAGACTTCTTCTAGCATTGCATGTTGAGAGGTAATTTACTCTCCCTCTTAACCACTAAGTTTCTCACCTTTGCCCTGCTCCTCAAGGCTTTGCATGCATCTTGTACCTCAAGTGCATACAGGTTCTTGGCTAGCACACCAATCTATTTCCATTTTCCCGCCTTCACGAAATTTTCTAAAAAAGAGTTGATTTTAAATCAGTGTTATATCGCTCATCTGAACTCTAATTCAGCCGATTTTTTTTTTGAATTTTGGTCTTTTCCCGCAAGGAATCCAAATATTCTATTTGTCTCTGAAAAATTTATATAGAAATTTTCAGATCTTCTCTGGAAACTCTCAACCCAAAACTCAAAACTTTGAAATCTCCTCTCAGTATATTGTTCTCTCCTTTGATCACCTGTGCTCTGACACCATGGAGAATTTTTCTACAAATCAGCTAGCTTTGATAACATGTAGAAATTTCACCACCTATAGATCAAACTGATATAAGCAATGTACTAAAGCATAATACTAGATCTACTTCTACAGCCAATTTAGCGGAAGCTTAATCAAACATGAGCAACATCAATAAGAACACATGTAACTGATATGGAGAAATCAAACACACATAACACAGAAGACATAGCTAGGGGAAAGCACCAGCCTAAAACCCCATCTTTGTATTATCATACAAGTGGAAATATGTTTGGATTACACAAAGCCTTAGCTCGGAAGCTATCCATCTCTCAGTACAATCCCTCTGCTGCTCATAGAAAGTAAAAGGCTTCTCACAAACCTTCTCCTCTACCCTCCAAGCCTCCTATTTCTATGCACAGTTTTTCCTGGGTCCTCCAGCTACAAACTGTGTGATTCTAACCTCACACACAACATTGACCTCTGAAATAACTGCACAAACCTGAAGGAGATAAATCCTCATCATGGATGAGCTTCCTTTATAGGAAAAATATTCATCCAATTGATAGCACATTATCCCTTCTTTGATCTCAACTGGGTCTGTGTCTGAACTGACATGCATGAGTTATTTAAGCTATAATATTAAGTTATCTAAAAATACTAGTTGTGACATGCATGCAAGCATTAACAAACTGAATCTCATTAATTTAACAACTTGTTAAATTAATATAGCTAGACTTGACTCAGTTAACTGAGCCAACTAATTACAACTCATAATTACAAATCATGCTCATCCTTTAACTGATGGTTAAATCCCTCAATCAAAGGAGAAATTGTTGCATGTCCTCACATAGACTTCAAGTTCATAATTCCTTAACTAATTAACTCAAATTGCATTAATTAATTAATTTAAAAACAGTTGTTAATATCAATTTCGAATTTTTCTTCCTATTTCTAGTCTAGGGACTGACTAAAATAGGAATCCACACTGAACTACTAAAAATAGAACTTCTATTTTTAACACTTCCATTTTTCATTCCCTGTTGCCCAATCCAGCACGAGTACCCAAACTGCGATTTTTAGCAGTGGTATTTTTAGCAATTTCTTGTTGCCACTTTTTAACACAACACAAAGTGGCAGTGATGAAGATGCACTTGAAGTCTTGGTTGGACGAGGTCTACTCGGTCATGATGTCCGTTGAAGGAAAGCTTGCTAGTCTACAGGTGACTCAGCAAAACTTCAGGATGATAGTTCAGGACCAGCGACAAAGCAATTGGTCGAAGAAGTGAAGTAGGAAGCCGCGCAGTGCACCACTAATGTGGCAATCATATAGGTTGAGCTAGTAGGTCTTCGCACCAAGATCTCTGCACCTGCAAAGTGACTTGAGGGTGAGTCACCATTTTTGTGTTGGGGGCTTGTTGGGAACGGGCTCCCCTAAGAGCCATTTTGGAGCTAAAAGCCCATGTTTTGGGACAATTTTGTAATAAAGTTTTAAAGTCTCTGCATTTTATGGTCACGAAGCACGAAGGTGTCAATAGTCATAAAGGATTGTCCACCTTTATTTTGTAAAGTGTCAACTCAGTTGTAAAGATCTACCCATGGTCCGCGAACCATGGGATTTTATAAAAAGGAGCTAAGCAAGCAAGCTCTAAGTAGAGTAGTTAGTGAAGTAAGTAGCAATGTAGAGTGGAGACGTGTAAGTGCTTTCAGTTCTTAGCATAGGTAGAGGCTCTACAGCTGTGTGTGCAGAGGCCTAGGGTGGAAGTCTGCAGTTGAGTGCACAGACCTCTGTAGCTGTGTGCGCAGGGTGGATAAAGTCAGTATTAAAATAGAGATATCAATAAAGAGAAGTATTCTACAATTAATATGTATTTAGTGTCTGTTAATGCATCTGATTATATTGCATTACAATATGGGTTTATATTACAATGTTTATTTGATGCACGAATCTATGTGAGTATATTTGTTAATTGAACGCAAGTTAGAATATCAGTTTACGTGACGATAACTGTAATTGATTTGTAGAATAAGTAAAACACTTGCGATAACTTGGGAACCTATACAATACATCGTCATAGGAGCGCGAAAGTATTTGAACCACTAGTTAGGGCTACGCAAAGGTCAATCATACATCTTCGTGAAGGTACTGAAGGGCAGGATAGAGGATAGATTAATAAGCCATAAGCCTTAGTGACCTACGTGAAGGCAAGAGTAGGGAGTATAAACAAACATCACAACCATCTCAGGGTGCAGAAACTCGGTCCCAACATCCCTGCATACTTCTTTGGGTGAGACTTCGGTCCGCGCTCTGTGGGCTGATGCTGAGAGGGCCAGTAATGTAGGGATTTTTTTGGCTGACTAATGCTGAACCTAGGTCAAGGCCCACAAAGCCAACACACACCAATCTTACCTTGTCTTTAATGACTTGTACATATTCATCCATTTTTTTCTTTAACACCCACTTACTTCCTATGACATTCTTATCCTTTGGATGAGGTAAACGTTCCCATGTTCCATTCTATTCAATTTGTTTCATCTCCTCTTCCATTGCTTTTATCTAGTGGGGATCCTTGCTTGAGTGAAATCATTTGTTTCTATTTTGGAAAATAAGATGATATCACTCCTTTTAGGCGTGTTTTCCATCCATATTCTTGTTTTTATTCGTATTTCCATATCTCCTATAATTTGGTCCTCTGGATGGTGCTTATGTACAAAATTGAAGGTTGTCTAGGATGGTGTTTGAGTTTTTTCCTCATTTTTATCTTCCAATTCCTGCTCTTATTTTTCTACCCCTTCTTCCTTGTCTATAATGGTAAGGTATTCTTCATTTGTTACTTTTTCTTCCTTTTTGGGAACTTTTTCATCTATATTTACATCAAATATTTCTACCACCTTCTAAAGATGATTGGTGTAGAATTTGTAGTCCTTGCTTCTTAATGAGTATCCAAGAAAAAATCCTTCATCAACATGAAAATCAAAAATTTCCTAGTGAATTGTCATTTATCTCCATAAAACATTTTCTTCCAAATATTATGAAGTGTTTCACAGAAAAGGTCTTCCTTTTTGAGAAATATAGAGGCGATAGTTTAGGTGATTTTTCTTACTTTGGTAACTTATTGTGATGTATTTTTACTTGTCCTGATTAACTTCTTTCTCTTCAGTATAGTTAGTTTTATTATCATCAAATGATTTCCAAACAATAAAAATAATGAGGCAAGAGGACACAATATATAGGCTATCATCCAGTGCCAAAACATGTCCTCCTGAGAGGAAAACCCACAATAACTCTTCTCTTCCTATAGAACTTAAAATAATGAATTCCAAGACAACTCTTGTCAAAGTCCCCTCGAAGGTCAAGTTAGTACTTCCTCCTTAATGATATTTCTTTTCTCTAACAACTTCGACCACAAAAACTTCTTTAACTCTGACCTCTAGCAGTTTCTTTTGTGATTTCGACCCCCAACAATTTCCTTTGCAAAAACCATAACTCCCGCACGTGTGGATAATAAGGTGATTTCTTCTTTTTTTCTTCTTTGCTTGATTTGATACTTTCTTCTAAGAAATTTGACTGGTAAAGTATGCCACTTGAAATTCTAACTTGATTTATGTAATTTGGTATTTAGCTGCTATAATAAATGCCCTAATTATCTCACAAGTGTGAATGATATTCGATCGAAGACAACCCCAAACCTTCGCTTTTCCTTATCCTTATTTGTTACATATTGAACTTCCTTTTTCTTCCTCTTTTCTTCTAGGTTTAATTGTTTCCCATAGGTTGACTTTTCCACTCATGAAGGTTGACTTGTTCTTTTGATGATGACAAGGTCTTGGAGGATCTATTTAACACTTTTGACTATACATAAATTTTCTTTACAAGATGTAACATGTCCAAAAGGGTATTCCATATATGGAAATGGCTTAATTGACTTGTAGGCTCATTGACAAGCCCTACAAGCACTTCATCTTCTTGACCCATAAAATAAATTTCCTTTGGGCATGAAACCCATGCCTCAACAAGGACAATAATACATTTATTTTTCTCTAAAGTTACATAAAATACATAAAATCATGATTACATTTTTCTTTACAAAGACTCAACCTAGTTACTTATTTCAACACTCCCTATTAACTAGTGAGGTATCCATAATCCATACATGGTACTTGAACATTCTCAAACTGAATAATTCTCATAAGAAGAGTCATATTGGTAAGACATCTCATAATATATATTATCATCTTATATGAGAGCATCTCATCATATCAACCAACATCGTCACATAGCAAAGCCTTGAATAATAACTCTACCTCTCCATAAGATAATAACACAATTCTGACAATACCTGTCACTGATAGACACCATCATGATTGTATCTCAATGAGCATACCACACCCAAGTGTTCAAAGGGTATGTCTTTTTAGGACAATTTCTGTCTTGGAATAACACATCCTCAAGGAATTTCCTCTTCAACTACTCTTTCCTATTAGATTCCCTACCACATCCTCAAATAGTTTTGGAATCTATCTTAGAGGCTTATATAATCATCCATTCTTTCTTCATAACATGATGAAAATAATTATGTCTCTATCTCTCCCTCTCAACTAGAGGAGATATACTCATTCTTATAAAAGTAATATACTCAAGCTCCCTCTTATCCACTGACTTTCCCAATATTCCTCTCAATTAGGGACTCGTTTTCAATAACAAATCTCTTTCTCTTTGGGGGAGATCTTGGTACTATCAACTAATTGTATATATCCTCCTCTCGATATCATGAACTTCATCTTCTTCACTATGGAGACTTCATATTCTAGTTATTCTTTATAGGGCATTAACCATCCATCACTTTCCTTGAACGAACCATAGGATTGAACCAATAGTCATGACATATTTCCTTTCTTCAGAAAGTGATCTTCCATTCCAATGTATTTATTTTCTTCATATAACTACCTCTTACAAGTCATGTTTCTTTTAGGATCTTCAATACATTATGATGATTAATAGTTGTAGGTGATATCTACAACTCTCTTTTGGTAGTCATGTTACAACCCAACAAGATCTTATTCAAAAATCAAAATAAACATCAAACCAAAGTTAGCTTATATGATGGAATTTCATCATGACATGAACCTCTAACAACATCAACATCCTACATATTCATTAACACATATGCATGACATTTAATGTCAAGGGTTTCCTTCCTTTACCTACTTTATTAAGGTCATCATACCTTCTCTATGGAGATAGAATAGCTTCAAATTATCAAATACTGATAACTTATCATGATGATAGTTGCATCTTCCACAAAATCTTCTTCCTTTCCTCACATATAGATTCCCCAGGATTTTCTATAGTTCCTTCATCTTTTCAACGACCTCATATTGTTGGAAATTTGCTCACTACTGTTAGTGGGGGGGGGGGGGGGGTGTGAATTAGTAGTGAATTTGTTTATTAACATTTAAATATTTTTCCAATTATTGAAACACAACAATCTTTAACCCATCAGTAGATTAAATAACATAGAAAAACATATGAGAACCATAAAAAATAATCAAAGAAACATGCACAAGAGGACAAAAGATAATTTTGGTGGAAAAAACCCTCTGGGTCAAAATCCACCCTTGTTGTTTCGCTTCTCAATATATTTTATTATCTGTCATGAAAATCATTACATAGAGAGTAAAATATGGAAACTATCTGAAAGGAACTCTGATCTCCATCTCATGACTCTACAAATGAACATCCACATGAAGCCTCCAGAACCATCGAGCCTTGCCCAACTCCAGTTGGACTTATGAAGATATATTTTCTCAATACTTGTTTAGCTAGAGCACCCACCCTACTTCTCTATGTGGTTCACCTTTCATGCATTTTCAAATTGAAACCCTATATTTACTCAACATGAACATCAAATAATCAATATCATCATAGCCCATTATCAACACTTTGAATACAAAACATCAATCATTGAATCAAACTCAAAACATAGATCTCCCTCACATCCACACACCATCCTCAATTCACATAACCTCAATTCATTAGCTAAAAATAATCTAGATGCAAAATGTCAATGATGAAAAATAATATTTCCAGATAAAAACATGATACATTGTTGCAACCAATCTATCAGAATCATATCAGAAACAACACATATAAACTTAAATAAAATTATTCCACTCCAATCACAAACACATTAGAAAACTTCTTAATAACTCTGTCACTTTTCTTTTGAAGACAAATATTCTTCAACCATGCATACTTTTGTCTCTACTACTACTACACCTCCATGCACATTCTACTACAACAAATTCACTCTCCTCATCATTGGATTTCTGAACCACTATGACAAATTCCTCACACAAGAGAATCAAACAATAAATTCATGATCTTCATCTATTTGTAATCTTTTGTAATGGTTAAATAATAATTACAATTATGTAGTGGAGCTTTATTAATGTGTTGGAAGTGGTCTTGTTCATTTATTATTGACTCAATCTAGCCACTAACTTCACTTACCAATGAATATTCTCTTTTAACCATATTCTAGAATATCAATAACCTTTTTTTGACCTTTACATGATGAGTCTTGAATAAGACAAGAAAGAAAAAAATAACACATGATGTTCACGAGGAATGCGGAGTAAATTTCATGTTTTTTTTTTTTTTTCGGTCACACACACAATATTATTAAGATTAGATTACAATTTCTCCTACAACACTGACAAACAGTGACTGGGACCTTCAGTTCCTCCCATAACCCATCATCCAAGAGAATTGGGCAAGAATGACCAAAATTACCTTTCCTTAGACCCGAATCTTCCCAAACTTCTTCCATAGGTTGGTCATCATCATTAAACCCTCAAGAAGCTAATGTAACCTCTAGAACACTTCAACAAACCATTTTCACATCACCAACATTATCACAAGTCAAAGTAGATTGACTTGAGCACCAACCAGCAACTTCACTAACACATGAGCCATCAATTTTCTCCACAGCTTCTCCAACAACTGCATAACCTTCAAATAATTAATGATAGGCCCTATAGTCGAGCATACTAGCTAAATACCATTGATACACACACTAGGTACCATAAGCATAACTTCATATTCTCCAATCACTATCAACTAGGCAAAGCAACTCCACAACTTGTCAAGGCATCCACACACAAGCAAAATACCTACACTAACATATGCAACCATTCAACTAAGGTCTGTAGCTAATGCATAAGCCAAGTACCATATCACTAACAACTTCACCCAATCATATCATCAAACCCGATACATGTACTAATCCACCATGTGCATAAACGTGACATTACATCACATGATTCTAGGTTGACATCAATGTCAACCAACAACTGAGGCATAATGCCAACAATATTCCCGTTTCTCATTGATGGAAATCCCAACCAAACCATCCAACTAGCCTCTAAAAAACTCCTCACTCACTCCCTCTTTGACATAAATGGCAAAGGGTCGAGCTCATCCATGTTTCCATATATGACAAGACAATACTCCGCCTGGACACTATCTAGGTCATACCATAATGCGTCAATAGACAACAACACTCCTCATGGAAACATGACAACAAATAATAGAAACAATATATATCTCTCTCTCTTGAAGCAATAACAATAAAATCTCTATGAACACCACTCTCAACTAGCAACAACAACGTTAATGAACAACAACAAAAAATATCCTCAAATACAATAACAACATTTAAATGATGAGTAATCAACCAACATGGTCATCCATCATCACTCAAGCAGAAACAAAATATCCATAATTGATAAACAACCAAACTCACATAAGCATCATCAACCTACAACCAATGCCTTCTAGTTGAAGGCTATACCTGAAGAATCAAGGGACTCACTACTATCAATATGACTAATATATAGTACACAACTAAAACAACACCCATCATCCCACACGAATGGTTGGTCCATCCCTCATCAATAGATACTAGAAACCAATATTCTCTCTCCAACATGACCATGACTAATTATATGCAATATAATTTATTACATTCATGTATAATGAGATATAGGGCTAGAAAATGACTATAACCTAATATACAATAGCCCAAAGATGGCTGCAACAACTCATAAAAACACAAACTTGTCATGACTCATAACCTTCCTATCACCAACTCATGACAACATGAACCTAATGATGTGAACAATAGTTTACATGGCTTCATAAACAAGAAACATGACTGAAACTAATGACGCATAATATGGAGCATGTGGTTGTTACATAATACACAAAATTTTCAATACATGATCAAAAATCATGCCTCTCTCTAAGACATACTCAAATGAGATCCTTGACCAGCATTACAAACATTTAGGAGAATCAACAAGATGATGAATAATCAACAATATATAAATCTCATCATGCATACAACCATCCATGTGCACAAGATAGATCCATCTATATCAAGGCACCATCTTCAAGCACCAAATGGAGTGATAGCAGCAGTAACCAATCAACATGAAAATAAGTAATAATGAGAAGTAATAGCATATAACCATGACATCAACTGAGTAGCATAAAAATCCAATATGTAATAGTGGATAAATATAGCTCATGAACTTGCAACAACAACAAATGGCCATCATCTCACATCATCCATAATGCACCAACCAGCACATCTAGTTGATAGGAACAATAAACATGTCAAAAATATGTGCACCATTTGTAGTAGGGGGAAACAATCCTCTCAAGGTAGAATAAATCAAGTCAACAAATCTCAAATAATAAGATAAGCCTCCTACGAATATAGTGAAAAATCATGGATCGATGAAACAACAATTTTGACAAGAAAATACTCCAACTAGTACCTGCATATCACATCACTGGTAACCACCAAGCCATGCACAATGCCAATAATTAAGAAACAATGAATAATGTTCAACTTGGAGCAACACTAAACTTATAGCAACAATGAACTACAAAAATATCTACTAAATGTAGCATAGGCAAAGTAACAAACAATCTCCTCAGTGGTGTCAATGAACATAACTGAGAGATCATACAACATTATTGCCAATGAATCAATAAATAATGGAAATAATATCACATCATATGTAACAAAAAACAAACAACAATAGAAAATCTATAGGCATGCATATTGAGCATAAACACCAATAACATAGCTGAATCAAGATTATCTCATCTGCAAATGTATTATGGCTTCTAATCCCTGGAACTAATGCATGTGGATATCTCTCAGTAATAACATACACAATGTGTTCATATAAAGGAAATTTTCATGATTTTTCAAAACAACAATCACTCTGAAAATAATCAATTGCATGCTAATTGATACAAGACTATGGAGAACCATATAATTCATACAAAATCAAAGAAATTCTCCTCAACATCTAATAATTCTTTGATGAGCCTCATCATTGGGTAATTATATGGGCCTTAATTAACCTCCTATATTAGTCAAACCAAATCTTATCACAACATATTAAATGTTTTGATTATATTTTGTTTAATAAAATGAGTTAAAGTGAGATATTATTCCTAGTGAACTAATATGCACTAAATGCAGGTTTGGAAGAGAAAATCAAGGAATTTTAGCAAGTCTAAGGTTTGAAAATTGAATGGGACAAAGGAGAGAGATTGTAGGAGGTAAATCCTCCTCATTTACTTCTCCCCCACTTGAATATTCCTCCATTTCCCACCACCTCAGAGTGAAAGTAGCCAAGTCATGAAGATCAGAAGGTAGTCGTGCAAGTGATAGACAAACAATTAGTTCATCACGAGTTTGGGAGCTGAACCTCCATAAATTTAAGATAGTTGTTGGGGACTTAAGTTGTATAAGTAAAGAGGCATAGAGCCTCATTAGGATTCAAATTTTTGTTGTAAAAACTCTAGTTATCTTCCAGCTCCATGCTTGTGGAAGACTTTGGCGTAATTTTCTATTTTGGTAATAAGAATGAGCTTTTTCTTGATCTAGCACTCAGTTAACTCAGAGGACTGAATCTATTGGGTTAGGGTCCAACCCTAGCATAAAATTCTCCTCTTCTTGCATCTCTATCCTTAGCTTAATTTCATAGATTCATGGCTAAACTCTCTTTTGAAGTATTTCATTGCAAGTAGTGTACATTTGATTAAATGTTTATTAGTTTTCTTCCATTTGTGCCTTACTTTAGTAGCAGGTTAGAAGGGATAAAAGAAGCACCACAAAGCTTTCAGTAGGTGTCCTAGCCTCACTTCTTCCTTCTGGGATCATGATTTGAGGAAAAGACCCTTATGCAGCCCCAAAAAGACAGATTTCCATTTCTTTCATAAGATTTAGAGTTTACTGTACTTGAACCAACATTTGATAAGTTTTCCAAGTGTAGGATTTCATTTCAATCTCTTATATATTCATTCTTGCAGTAGATCTCATCCATGATTCCATTTTTTTCAGCAATTTCCTCATGCATAAGGTAGACAGTTAGTTCATTAAATTTTTCTTTTTAGCTCATGAAAATTCTTCTTGTTTACATGACTTTTTGGAAATTACACATGTTTGATGTAGAGCAAGTGCTTCAGAAGTAGAAAGAGACCTCATAGTAAGAAACCACCTTCCAAATTCATCCACCTATACCTTGTTTTCATCAAGGCCTTCACCAATTTCATCATTTTACATGGAAATTCCTTCAAGCTTGTTGAACAAATACAACCATCTCCTAAACTTGGTTTTGGGTTTTGAGTGATCCTAGGCCTTTTCTTGCTCCACTCCACCCATAAAAGACCTTCCCTAAGCCTTCCATCACCTCCAAAACCCATCTTTTTTCTCTTGGTTGTATCATATAGAAATATAGGGAATCTTGTAGGTTTTTATTACATTCTGTAGGTTTTCCTGTAGTGGCATGTTTTGAGGCCAAATTGAGGGAAAAGCTATAGGAAGCCACCCAAGGTCACCCAAGGGTATCCTAAGCCTTCCAACCAACTTCTGAACCTTCCATCCATCCACCAGCATCCCTAACCCACCTACCACATCAGCAAAAGAGATTAGCTTGCACACTTGATTTTTCATGAAAAGCATAAAAAGACAAAATAGATTTATTACAGTCCTTTACATACATAATTGTGATGTTAGATGTTTTTAACTTCCATGATTAGGAAAATACCATTTTTTTCATGTTAATTTAGCATTATTGCAAAGCATAGCTCTTTGCAATTAATTAGGAAATGGTGTGCCTTAACATGAATTTAAATCTTTTTCATTATTATAGTAGATCATCTCTCTATTAGAGTAGATTTCTATTTATTTCATCAAGGAACCAAGCTTCTTCTAAATCAATAGAAGTCTAGGTTGAAAACCCTAGTGGTTTATCGCGAGCTAAACAATGAAAAAAGGAAGGACCATCACTTTTACTTGTGTATACAACACTGTCACCTCCAAGTTTGTACGAACCCCGGGTTGATAAAGTAAAGCTGGTAGCCCAAGAGTTGCAACATTCTTGCTGCAATATTGGTGCTCATCCCTTTATAGTGTTGTTGCCATGGAGGTGTCTGAGTAATATGTGATTATATATTTATTTCTTCTATTTTTTATTTCCAATATTCTGCCATTAGTTTCATTTCTACAAAACTAATTTAGTTGCTTCCTTTTTCATTCTACATTCTCTTCTTTACTTTCAATTTTGCAAGTAAGATTTCAATTGGGCAATTATTTTTTCATTCTTTTAGTAGTTTTCATTCAATTTGCAATTTCAGTTCTACAAAGTACTTCCCAATGTTTGAAAAAAAAACACAAAACAAGCCAAAAAAATCTTCTTTCATGCCTCGTAGGAATAGGGATAACTTAGGGAAATTTTTGCCAAATACCCCCACTGCATCAAACAACCAACCTTCCCTCTTCTTCAGTGGCTATGAACTAGATGAACCCTTAGGTGAGCAACGAACCATATTTGAAGAAGCTACAGGGGAAGAAGAAGAAGAAGAAGAAGAATAACCCATTCATACCAAGCCAATAGCCAAAAACAGAAATGACAGAGGGAATATAGAGAGAGTTGAGGGTGCCTTCCCCATCAGGGTCTTGGGTGAATACCCCAGCAGACTGGAGGTTATCTATGCAAAGAAATACACATTCCATGCAATCATAATGCTACTATAAACAAACTCTACGATAGGGGGCGTACCTGAGGTCCTACATTTGAGAAGAGCCTTCCAGGGTCCAAACCCTTCTTGGAGTTCCTTTGCTCCTTTGACCTACAAAACAATAAATTCAAGAAAGTATAGCAGTATATGGAATAAACATCATAAAGAAACCATCTTCATATTATAAGGAAAGGTAGTTAGTTATGCAACTAAACAATTGTCCACATATGAATCATAATATGAATATCATAACATGAAGAAGATCTATATCAGGAACAAAGACATGTGTTTCTTTTATTATAGACAAATAAAGTACAGAAAAGGAATAATTTCACCTGATTTATCCTTTTGTAGGCTCCAAGCAGAACCGTCTCCCGGATTCGTCCAGTCTCAAGCCTTTAAAATACGTCTTCCATGACTTACTCCATGATATCTCAAGTAGTATGAAATCATCAACACACACAAGGAAACAAGGGTTTCCTGTAGAATGGGGGAAGTGAAGGAGGCACAAGGATCTTCAAACCTGGTCAGGGAAATCTCGGCATAGTAATATTTGTCTCTCTTCTCTCCTCCCTTTGGCCTTCCCATAGAAGCCTTTTTATACTTCTCCCAAAGTAGTTTTTTAGTTGAGAATTCGTTGGGAACAGTTGGGCCACCGGCACTAACAGGTAATCAACAGGTAAAACTCGTGATCTTTGCCTGAAATTAAGGAGATTTATTTTTTTTAAGTGTTTTTAAACATACACGTGGGTTGGGTATACATAGACCCGCGTATACATGTGTTTAGCTCAAGGCAATGTCGCGTATAGGGAATAAAACACTGTTTTTTAAATTTGGGACCAGGTTTGGAAGGAGGGGTTACCCTAGGCCATGAGTGCAGCATCACAAACTTCAAGAGTGAGATTTGGAGCTATAACAGATGCCCCCTAATATATGAGTTCAAAAGGGGTACATGATGGCCGAAATGTATTAAGGAAGTTCATGGAAAGGAAATATGTCCAAAACTGAGAAGGATTGCACAAGAATTCGGCCTACCAAGCCACAGAAGGAGATCAGAAAGAAACACTGTTTGAGGCGGGCATACCCATGCTCAAGAAAATACAGCATGTCCGCATATCAAGTACAAGCGGATTCACCAAGTATACAAGTATAAATGACTAGAAAATACATAATGGATCATCTAATCATGATCAAACAAGTACATGTCTGAATGTGACATATAAGAATGTTAGTGATGCTGAAAGATGAAGCGGATCACTAATATCAAAGACTAATCCCAAAAAGTACCAACTGAACATGATGGAATAAGATGGTACTACACTACAAACTCAGGTGCCAGCATATAAAATGTCGTCATGAATGACTGCAACATATAAAGTGAAGTGGTATCTACTAGTAGCAACAGGAGAAACTGTCAAGTGAACCAACGAATGCTGATACAACCTGAGGTCTTCACCGACCACCGTGGTACATTTCTACAACATGGGAATAAATGATTTGAATTCGACCATGTGAGAAATTGTTTGATTACCGTTCATTGATTTATACCATTAACAGATGTGAGACTACTCACTGATAATGATAATGAGCGTCAAGGTACCAAATGCAATCCAACAAGTGTGAATAGAGGAGCTGGAGTTGAACACCTGTAAGAATCTATCGATTAGGAGACAATGATGGTTTTCCACTGACGATAGCAAAGGATCTGCAACTAATCACTACAAACCCAAGGTACTGCCAAATGAACTCTAGATCTTTGCCCCAGAGAAATGAGTCAAGGTCGATAGGGAAAGATCCGCAAGAAGGAAGGCATTAAGGCATCCTCCATTAATCTAGCGCGAGTGTAACCCGTAGGCCAATAATGTGGAAGGAATCAGACGAAGAAGATGTAGTAACCCAACCAAAGTACGTTTCCGGTGTACACAAGATGTGGCTAGCGCATGGTAGAAACCCTCTAAACCAACCAATAATGAAAGCTGACACAGAGGCAAGGTATCCACCAATAGGGTCAAATGGAAACCAAGGTACTGCATGAATCCCAATGTGTGATAATGTAAGCTGATG
>APFE031583374.1:0-29241 GCA_000404065.3 Pinus taeda | reverse complement strand
AATAGGGTCAAATGGAAACCAAGGTACTGCATGAATCCCAATGTGTGATAATGTAAGCTGATGTCGAACACAAGGGAAACCACTCAGTCAAAGACCCATGATACTGATCGATGTTGAGCACAAGGTGACCTATCAGTAATGAAAATAGGGCCAGGGTGCAGCTCTAGCCCTGTCCTCAGAGCAAGATGTCGTCTTCGATAAGGACAAGACCCACCAGCAAGAAGTCAATGGAGACCTTCTCAAACCGACATGAGTAAAGGACCAATATAACTGATGTGATCATAGACATAGCACTAAAAACTAGGGATGGCCGACTGAAAAATAAGTCAAGGGACACCACAGAGAGGCCGACTCAGGCTAACTTCCCTTAAACAAAAGCATGAATCAATGTGACTATGTGGCAGCATATGATGACTCTACATAAGCTCGTTGTGCAGGAGGCACAAAGGAACACTCCATATGATTGGAAGAGATAACCAATCAGGGGAGAACTGACTCAATAACAAGGTTAAGGCATACCTAAGTCAAACTAAATCCCAACCAAGCAGAGGAGACTTTGTTTCGAGTGCTTTTTTCAAGGGCGACACGACTGAATCTAGCTACCAACAATAAATGGAAATACTGACCCATTCCCACTCTTTTTTGGAATATATAAGTTTTTTTGTCTTTTTTCTTTAAAGCTGGAAAAAGAATAAAATAATGCTATAATACAGTGGAAAGAATGAGTTTCATCGAAGCAGATGATCTAGTTCCTAGGATTGGAATATTCCTATGCTCGATGCAACGAAGCGAAAACTAGCTAGAGACACTTAAAGGTGTGTTCCTTCCATAGGTCATGGTGTGTCAAGCTGCAGAGGTCAAAGGTATGAAAGTTTGATTTTGCAGTTGTCATGGTCAAAAGTTGGCTTAAACACGAGTCCAAGTGAAGCTGGCTTAAGGCCAAAAGGTTCAGATAGTCAAAATGTAATGTAGTAGTACAACTCAACACAAAGGAGCCTCTAGGGTATAAGGCCAGAATGAAACGAAGAAGCAAAGAGGAATGAGTCTTCATCGTATAAGTCATGGCGGGATTACAGAGGACTCCCGAGCCTACTCAAATCAGAGCAGTATGGGCAACAAATGTTAGTGAGGTGCTAACTAGGATGCCCATGTAAAGGATGGCTCTACCATCGTGTCATGATTTAAAGAATCAGCGGGTGAAGAGGGTTTGCGAACCATAACACGATGGGATCAACGCTATGGAAAGTGTATCGATAGATGGAGGATAGTATGCATGATACAATGGAAAAAATGGCTTCCCTAACCTATATTCCAGTGAGAAAACGATACCTACCTTGATGGGTCAGCAATCATGGAACCGTCTCGAAACTGTCAAAAACGTCCAAAATGTCCTGAAAATAAAGCCAGTCTTGACATTCCAAGCTCCCAAGTTAAAAGTTACATGAGACCAAAAAAAATCAAGTTTTGAAAAAAATTGACATTTTCAAAGCTTATAAAAGGGCTTTTGGACTCACCATTTTCACCATTTGAGTTTGAGAGCAAAGAAGTGGAGCAAAAGGAGCTAACTTCCCATACGCCAAATTAAACCGTTCAAATTCTTCCAAAATCTCCAGGTAACTCTCATTCTTATCTTGTAATTGATCGTGACTAATTTTAGAAGTTTTGATTAATGTTTTACCATTGAGTTCTTTGCCAAAACATTCTCCGCGGTGTATACGCAGGTTGGTAATATGAAACCCGCGTACACGCGGGCCCTACATGCGACTGTGTGTAAAGGGACTCACGTATATGCTGCGGACATTTAAAACATAAAAACTAATGGTTCAAATTGATTTTTCTTTCAGGATGACAGTCACCTGGTGAGAAAGAGAGCATACCGCAGTAGATGAAGAAGTTATGAATAGTCCAGAGGCTTTGAATGCATTACGGGGATGCGGTTTGCTCAAGTTCTTCAAATTACCAAATATGAAAGAAAACACGTCTGCTGGAGATGCTTCTTGATTATTGGAACATCAAGGAGGATGCTTTTATGATCGACCAGATGCGACTTAGGATAGAAGTGGAAGATATCTATTTCATTACGGGCCTTTCCCAAAGGGGAGAGGTAGTACATTCCCAGGGAGAACACGGAGCAACCTCTCGATCGAGGACTACGTATAGATATATTGTTGGGACATCCGAAGAAATTCAGAAGTCAGATTTCCATCACACATGTGGTGAGTCTAGCATTGAGGATAATCCTGTTCATCATAGCTTGAGTGAACAGATCCGCTTCTCTGCATCAGGCATCATGGCTAAACATGAGCATGGCAGTTGACTGTCTCACCACTGTGTTTGATTAGTGTAATCCTCTTCTAGCTAGCATGAAACGCCAACTCACTTCTATCAAGAGAGGACAGACCAAAAACTTCAGTTATGGGACTATTTTGTGTTCTTTCTTCTTCGAGAGAGTCCTTGCACTTCATCGCAGAGTACCAGTTTCAATCAGCGCTCCACGAGATCCTCGAATGGGTAGGTGGGATGAATTGATGAAACGTCTAGGAGGTGGGGTGGTCCCACAGACTGCTTTCGACGACGACTTCTTTTCCTGGTGGGATCAGCAAATCATCGCCATTGATGACTACCCCTATGCCGGGTTGGATTTCCAAGGAGATCCCAATCTAGCATTACCATCGACCGCAACATGGAGCGACATTGGTAAGTGATTTTTGATGTTATGATTGTTTTTTATTTTTCAAATATAATAATGAACTTTGAAAATGTTTTTGATAGGATTCAAATAACTAATATAATGATCATGTTCAAGATATTGGGCCTGTACGACCAGATGAGTTCCCACGGCACAAGTGTTGTGGCCAAGGGGTCGAAGAGGCGACTGCAGCCATGGAGCAAACTCTACACACAGTTTAGCGGCATTTGGTGAGGCTGACCCACCGAGTGCTGATGGAAGCGATAGAGGACCTTCCCATAAAGATGCAGTGTCATGTGGTTGGCATGCCACGTGACTGGGTCCACACTTTTAGGCGTGTAGCCAATGCAGTAGTTTCCTACTTAGCCGCTCATCCTGAGCCAGGGAATTAGACATAGTGGACATGATTATGGTCATTTGAGTCCCAATTTTGTATATTTTTTGAACAGACTTATGTACACTTGAGACGCCTTATGATATATATATACAGTTTGACTTTTTGATGCTTAATTTATTGTGATGAATGATTGGTGTGCCAATCTAATGCTTGATTAGTGATAGAATCAACTAACCAATTATGAGATCTTGGAATATGCAAATAATTAATATAAGTAAATGATATTTGCAACAATCTCACCCTTAAATACTGGCGATATAAACATGGATCCCTTACCTGATAAATGTTATTTAATTGTGACACTATCAATTATGAATCAAGATAAACTACCAACGAGTCGATTTCATGAGAAATTTCCTCAGATAGAATATTAATGGCGGCGGTATACTCAGCCATATTGTTTGAAGCAGGACCGATGCATACTCCCCTTGATACCATCAATTGACCAGTTGGATAATACAGTACCCAAGCTGCGGAAGTGAGATTCCGAGTGTACCGACTAGCACCATCGGCGAATCCAAAATAAACCAAGTCATCCATCAACACCTGTCAAAGCAGACCAAAAAGTGTTGATATCACAAACTCTCGACAAAATATGTACAAATATACATAATGTACAAAGAAGCCATTTCCTAGCTGCTACTTAAGCAAAGTACTTCTTAAGGTAGAGCCCATTTCGGGGTTCCACCAATTTGTTTCCTTCAAAATCGATTAACTCATATGACCCTTTTTTTAAAACTCGTTTAATTATGAAGGGACCGTACCACATAGGTTTGAATTTTCCTGCCCCCAAGGTGTCCTTATCTTGGTCATAGACCAAGACAATGTTACCTTCAGAAAAAACACGAGGATGAATAGCTTTATCATACTGGATTTTAACCCTTTTCTTATGAGCCTCGTTTACTATGGCTACATCTCAACGATGCTCATCGAGATGTTCCAAGTGAAGGAGGCGCTCTTCGAGACGAGATGTCTCTGGGAGGAGCTCAATAGCTAAATTAAGAGATGGAATTTCACATTGGACAGGAAAGATAGATTCCAACCCATAAACTAACTGAAAAGGTGTAAAACCTGTAGCAGTCTTGACGGAGGTTCAGTATGCCCATAGAGCTGGATACAACATAAGATGCCAATTGGATCTATTTTTATCAATTTTCCTTTGCAATATTGTCTTAAGAGTTTTTTTTACTTCCTCGACCTGTCCAATGGCCTAAGGATAATAAGGAGACGAATGTTCCTGCCATAAACCTAGTTTGAGAGCCAATTCGGGCATCAGTTGATTTTGAAAATGACTGCCATGGTCAATGAAAATCTCTCTTGGGATACCGAACCTTGAGATAATCTAATTAAAAAGGAACAATGCCGCTGTCTCACTATCGTTTTTATAAGTGGGCATGGCCACGGCCCACTTGGTGAAGTAGTCTACGGCCACAATAATATACTTGTGATTTGCTGCTAAAGGCAGATGACAAGTCGTAAAATCAATACCCCACTTAGTAAAGGGACCGATAGTGACAACGGGAAAAATAGGAGCTGGATGTGCACGCATATTCCGTGTATAAACTTGGCAAGGGTGATAGTGTTTGACTGCTTCAACACAATCTTTGAAGAGCGAAGGCCAAAAATAGCGGCACGCAAGATACGCTGAGCTATAGAAAGCCCCCATAGATGACCACCACAAGCTCCACTGTGGCAATCATTTAGCACAGACTCTACCTCCTCTAAGGTTAAACAATGCTGACAGATTGAATCAAACCCCCGACGATATCATGTATCACTAATGATGACGTAATTTTTAGCGAGGTGACGTAATTTGCGACGTTCATCCTTAGAGAAAGCAGAGGGACATTTCGAAGTCTGGAGATAAACAATGATATCTCCATACCAAGGGTCGAGTGAAGAGATGAGGAATAAGTGTTCATCGGAAAAAATTTGCTCGTAAACAATATCCTCTCCACAAGGTAGCACGGAAATTAGCTTGACAAAAACCATAGATTTCTTGGACTTGGTGGACAAGAACTCAAGGTAAAATTCTTGTAGAATGACAATCCATTGATTATATTTCCCCCAATCACTCACCTACTGAGGGAAAACTGAAACGAATTGACTGCTGCCAAGAAAAAAGTTTTGCGTAGTAGAATATAATGATGGAGCCGTTGGACAGTGTGGACAGCTGCCAAGGCCAACTTATCAACCGGAGAATAGCAAAGTTAAGGACCTATCAAGCCTCGGCTCAAGTAATAAATCAAATGCTCTGTGAGAGCATCGTCTTCCTGAACGAGAACCATACCAATGATTGATTCTGCTGCAGTGAGATATAAAAGGAAGTCCCTACCATAATTTGGTGGACTCAAAAGCGGGGCAGAGACTAATGCCTTTTTCAAAGCATCAAATGACCATTGTGCAAAGTTGTCCCACACGAATGGAACCCCTTTGCGAAGCAAATGCATAAACCCTTTGGTGATCTCAACATAGTTTGCTATAAACCGTCTTAAGAAATTAGCCTTCCCTTGAAGACTTTGAAGTTGTCGAATGGAGGATGGGGGAGGCAACTGGACTATCACCTCTACCTTGAAGGGATCAACTCTAATCCCGTCATTTGACACGATGAACCCTAACAATCGACTAGATGTAACGACAAAAATGCACTTGTTGGGATTCAACTAGATTTTATAAAAATGAAATCGCTCAAAAATCATTCGAAGGTGAGTGGGATAATAAGTTCTTTTTCGAGAACGAGCAGCGAGATCGTCCAAGTATGCTTTGATGATATGTTTGATGTCGTGGAAAGCATATGACATGGCCCGCTGGATAGTGGCTCTAGCATTTTTGAGACGAAGCGGCATCTTTCTGTATGCAAAGGTACCCCAGGGACATATAAAAGCCATCTTATGTTGATCTTTAGGATGGATAGAAATTTGATTATAACCAGAAAAACAGTCCATGAAGGAAAAAATCTCATTACCCACACACTCATCAATAATATGATCAATGAATGGCGTGGGGTAATTAACTTTCAGACAAGCTTTGTTTAAGTCCCTAAATTCCATGCATACTCAGATTGTTCCTTGCTTTTTATCTACAGTGACTAGATTATAAATCCAATCATTAAGAGGAATAGGGTATATAAAACCCGCCTTGAGCAGCTTCTCTACTTCAGCTTTAATGGATGCCACTTTCCTAGGATTAACCGATCGAACTCTTTGATGAACCGGCTTGGCGTTTTCATACGTCTTGATCTCATGCTGAACTATAGAAGGATCTATGCCAGGCATTTCCTCATAAGACAAAGCAAATACATCTCGAAATTCATTGAAAAGGTCGGTATCAATTTGCACGTCTTCATGGGAACATTCAATTCTGATGAAGAGATTCTCAATCACGTTAGGGTCCCTAAAGATGTTTATAGATATCGTTTCTGAGATCTCTGACATATTACCTTCGGCACGAAAGTCTGCTGGAGCCAAAGGATTTGATATATTACAAACATCACTAGTGAATAGCTTGGAAAACCTAGCTTCCACTTCCTACAATGGAGGAAGGAAATATGAATGATGGTGTAAATCTTCCCAAGGTCTATCTATACCCATCATCACTTTGAGGATTGCTTCCTCAGAAGGTAAAACCATATCTAAGTAGTCCAAGGCAGAGGTGCAATAAAAGGCCTAAGACAGGGCCACATAACCCTCAAACTCCTCTTTGGAAGAAGGAGCAGAGTGGTCATCTGCGGAGTTAAAGATAGACTAATATCTAAGCTCAGCTGCAGACATAGGGGATGCCATTCCATTTGCTTGTCCTTTAGCTAATGTGGTCATAGGTGAAGGAAAGGTCCAAGGGTCCGAAAAATAATGGGTTCGGAAGAACCCTTCTCGAGGAGACTCCTTGGATGTTGAAACGACATTGATTCGAGCGATAGGAGAGGGAAACTCAAAGGTACCCATCATGAGGAATACATCCCAACTCCTAGATTCTCTGTAGGTGGGCGAGGGTTATCCACTAAGGGGATAGTAGAGTCAAAAGTTTCTTGAGGATCAACTCAACAATAATCCAATTGATCAACCTTAACTATTTTCCCTTCATGAGAAAAGCAGATGACACGAAATAGAGTCGAAACGACGTCATCAATCTCGTATACCCAATTCCTTCCTAAGAGGAGATTATAGTCTAGGTTAGCATTTATGAACTCTACTTCAACATTGATGACCTTTCCTCCAACACATATAGGAAAGGCCGGGATAATCCCATGTGTCTTGTGAGAATGCCCATCAAATGCAGTCAGAAAGGTAGGTGAAGGAACAGCCGAAGGAGATCCAATGGCCTTCCAGCAAGACATCGGCATGACACATGTGGAAGCTCCATCAATAACGGTGTGAAAAATATTAATCTTTTGGTATGTAGACTTTATCTGGAAAGCCATGTGACGAGGGAGTCGCTTTTTAACATTTAACACGTCAAAAGTGAGCACTAAGGAGTTGGTTGGATCAACTGCTCCAATTGCCGAGAGTAAAGCTCTTCGCTGAGCTGGACACGACTGGAGAACCTCTAAAGTGGACATGCCACATGGACTCTGGGCTAGATCCTCCACAATGGAATAATTCTGGGCGACCCTAGCATTAGGATTTATAGTCATGCATTTAGAGGAACGTTTCGGTATCCATGGTATAGTCTCAACAGGGGGTCGCTCAATATGAAGGTCGGTATTTCCGGGAGTAGTTTTGTCCTTGGAAGTTTCGGCTTCACCATAATCACGTGACCGAGTAGCCACATGTACATTAGAACCCATCATGAAAAAGTTCAATGATTTTTCCCCTTCCTGGCTGCCCCCTGAGGAGGTACCAAGATTTGAACTCGCGCCAGCAAGCAATTGCTGCCCTTGGGGAAAAGGGTTGGTTAACATAGCTTGAGAACTAGAAGCCCCTTCATGCCCTAACAAGCATTGAGTGTCCTGAATCTTCAGGCAGAGATGAGTTAAATGGTCTCCACTACACAACTTGCATGGAAACTTGACTTTCTTTTTAGACTCATTTCTACCCCCACCAGCATTATTGCTAGATTTATTTGTGTCAGCCTTCCCATCCTGATTCTTTTTCTTACCTCATCATTTCTTTTTCCCATTGGAGTTTTGATTTCCTTTGGGGTTATTAGATTGGATGACATTAATGGAAGAGGGTTGGGAAGACGAAGTAGTAGACGATGTGACTTGGTTGCTTGAAGTAGTTTGCAATGACAACTGTTGCAATTGACTCAACAAGTTCACCACATTCATATCTACCGATCCAACGATACCATCCCCACAGGGACCTAGCTTCGACCTGGCTATGTCAACCTTTGACCCAGGAGCATCTGGCAAGTATTTTTGTAGGATCCCAGACTGAGAGTAGATCAATTTTAATTGTTGGGCCCTAAAAATAGCTTGCTCTTCGGAGTAAACTCCGGACATCGAGACATCCTTAGAGATCTCAAGTTATAAATATTTCAAAAACCATTCGAGATGGTACTCTAGAGAGATTTCGGCTTTAATGAGCCTCTTTCTCCGTCTCCATTCCTAAATATGGTCAGAAATGTGAGCTGTTGTGTCCTGACGAAAATTGGCCAGAAGTTCAGTTCTGGCATCATAACGGACAAGAAACTGGAAATGATTTAAGAAAATATTAGCTAAGTCAGCAAAAGATGTAAAGCTTCCCCTTTGCAACTCTATATACCATTTGGCTGCATTACCAGTCAAGGTGCACGGAAAAAGTCTCAACCTAACTAAATCATCAATAAGGGAGTTCGACGAGCACCACAAATGGAATGTGGTCATATGGTGACCTGGGTCCTCACCGCTCTTCCCTTCGAATTTTGGAATGTCCGAAGGGAGTTTGCTTGGGACCGGAGGCTAGGCCAGATTATATTTGATTGGATCATTTGTTAACTTTGTGAGGTCTGGCAAGTTCAAAGTTGCCAGAAACAGAAACCTAGGAGGACCTTGCGGGTTCCACCCAGACTTGGTGGAACTCCCAAAGTTCTGAAAAGATTGGCCTGGATTTTGGAAGGCATCAGGCTACCCTAAGTAACCTACAGAACCAGCTGAACCAAAAGGCATGCCTTGTGATCCAACATAACTCAGAGTTTGACCAACTCTGGCCGCAAAACCTCCATAACTGGCGAAGCTTCCTCCTAAAGGATTATAAGGAGTAGAAAACCCCTGATAAGGATCCCAAGCAGAGGTTAGGGGAGGAATACTTCTAAATGAACTAACCTTGGAGTACGAACTATTTCCTTATTGGTCGAAAAATGAATTGTCAGTTCCCATACTACTAACCGCAGGGTTAGTCCAACCTTGAAAAGGATTGCTACCCTGTCCTAAAGAAGAGAAAGGCATAGATCCAATTGTTGGGTTGGAATGTGGTATATGACCACTTCCAAAAGGAACCCCCTGGAATGAAGCCGATCCACCCATCATGGATGTGGTAGCACTAAACGGAACTGACGGAATACCCTGTGAATGGGTGCCAAATGGGAAAAATATAGAACTAAAAGCATTGGTTTGGGAGTTTCCACTCATAGAAGGAATGGAGGTAAACGCAACTAAATATGTGCTAGAAAAAGACCTGAATAAAGAAGTGGAGGGGATGGAAATAGTTCCTCCCCCTTGTACAGATATTGGAGTCTACACAATCGTAGCACTTGTAGTAGAAGCCATGCTTCCAGTAGTGGTCATCGATGATAAGTGCGTTATGTGACCTGGACTTGATGGTTGATGCATTGGAGACCCAACGTATTGTAATACTTCTAGATGAGTAGGAGGTAGGGAGAATTCAGAGCCGCTAATGACTCTGGATGTTCTTCTACCTCTACGTTATCTTGCGTCCGAAAGAGAACTCGAGAAAGTACTGGAGTATTTCTCTCTTGTCTTGTGGAAGTACTAGGTCTATCTTGAACAGTGATGCCCTCGAGGGGAGGATCAATCCCTGATGCATCAACTGCCACAGGATGATACTCACCGGAAGTATTACCTCTGCGCCTTCTAGGTGAAGGCTCTAAACTTGGTGGTGAAAGACCACGAAGTCTTCGAGACCTTCTAGGCGATCGGTTAGCCACTTTGAATTTTTTGTTAAGATATAACTAAAGAATCAAAAAATTGAAAGCTAGGCCAACTAGGAGCACAGAGCACACACTATAAAGTCCCTAAAGATATCAGCCAGTCAAACAACTTCCAAGTATTTCTGCTCTAGGTGATTAGGACCGGACACCAAAATACGAAAAAGTGAAGTAAGGGGCCTTTCGAAGATAGTCTGGGATAATGACGGCCCAGTCCTATCAGCAAAGTTAACAGAGGAAGTTAAGCTGACCTCCTAACATCAGCCTGTGCCGATGCAAGCCCCCAAGCTTCGCAAGGGTGCCCTCTAGTAGTATCGTTGAGAGTGATACAACATCGACCTCGGGTGCCACGGGATTCCCCTCCGTAGCCACTTGTGTAGATCCCTAGGAGTAGAAACTAAGGTTACCAACTCATATCAGAAGCTAGGTAGAACAATCGTGAGGTAAGTTCAGACAAGTAGGAGAGGGGGTATCTCTCTTCCCTGTCTTTACAAACCCTCATGCTTAACTCCCAGATCCGGATCTTTCCTGGTCTTCCTAACACTATTGGATTTTTACTCACTATTCAGACTCCTATGTTTGATAGTTTAAAATGGCCTTGGAGAGTTAACTCTCCACTCACCTAATCCAAGGCCCTAAAATATCCTAAAACTTGTTGATGTATCTAACTCGACAAATATAAAGTTCTAGTATATTTTAAATTAGCGCTTGATTTTAATGGGATGTTATTTAAGTCAAGGGATAACGGAAGTGAAACTGGTGGTGTTTTGACGCAAAATAAATTAATAGAAACCAAACTACATGCAAATGCACTTGTTTTCCATTTTTCGATGAAAATAAATTTCTATAGGGTTCAGAGGAATTTCAAATAAAAGTACAACTTTTTCTTTTCTTTTCTTCAAATTTCACACTCACAAAAGCTAACAAAACTATAAATGCCTAGAAAGATGCACAAACTATTCCTAATGCAACAAGTACATGCTGATGCAAAATTCAAAACTACTATTAAATCAAAAGATGAAAGTTGCCTGTTTATCGATTTTAGATTTTCCAGTTAAATGTTTAGATGGAATATAAGTTTTTGTTGCTTATTTCGTCTAAGCACTAAAAGCAAGATGAAGATAGACAAATAGGCACTTTCACTCAATAAAAAGGAAAACTCAATCAAAGCAAAACAAAGTTTCAAGAAGTTTCCTTCAAAAGCAACTCAAAAACGACTTTTCAAAAATGCTCTAACAAGACTGAAACTTGATGACCGAAAAATAGGCAATGAAGCACTTTGCGAGTTTGCGACACAAAACAAGTGGGAACTCAACAAAAAGGTGCTTTGAAATGCTCTTAACAATCAACAAGCAGCAAGACGAGCTTGGTAATGGAAACGAAAAGATTGAAAAGACAACATTCAAGAAAGCAAGAAAAGCAGATGGTCATAAAAATAGTTCAATCATGCAAACCAAAACGTCATTAAAACAAAACTCAACACAGAGATCGAAATCAATCTCTATGCCCTAAATACATAGAGCAGCCAAGATTCCTTGCGAGAAACATTGTGTGTTTAAGAAAAAATAAATGACATTTGCAAGAAAAATGAACAAGACCAACCTTTTCACAATCAGAGAGAATTCGAAACAAGACACTTGCTGTAAAACTAAAGACTGTGACAGAACAATGATTGTTCCAAACTGAATCAGACCAGCATACTATCTACTAGGAACAAAAAGATTTTCAAAATATTGAAAATTAAAGATATATGCGACTGTGTTTGCACACAGATGCGTGTATACGTGACAAGGCTTAAGGAAACATGCGTATACACAAGTTCACTTAAGGAAATATGCGTATATATGCTTCTATAAATAGAGAAAACAACGTATAAAAAAGCTTCCAAGAAAAACAAAAAAAACTCTGGAAAAAACTGATCAAAGCTCACAATTCAGGCACTGACTACACAGTTAAAGAAGATAAACAGACAGCTGAGCCCCGATTGGCTTGAATACACCCAAACTAGGAACAACAGTAGTGGTGTCCCCAGCGGAGTCACCAATTCTGTTGTGGGATAAACTCCCCTAGGGTCTTGGGTGAATACCCTAACAGACTGGAGATTATCTACGCAAAGAAACACACATTCCATGCAATGATAATGCTACTATAAGCAAACTCTACGATAGGGGGTGTACCTGAGGTCCTATGTTTGAGAAGAGCCTTCCAGGGTCCAAACCCTTCTTGGAGTTCCTTTGCTCCTTTGACTTGCAAAACAATCAATTCAAGAAAGTACAACAGTATATGGACTAAACATCATAAAGAAACCATCTCCATATTATAAGGAAAGATAGTTAGTTATGCAATTAAACAACCGTCCACATATGAATCATAATATGAATATCATAACATGAAGAAGATCTATTCAGGAAGAAAGACATGTGTTTCTTTTATTATAGACAAATAAAGTACAGAAAAGGAATAATTTCACCTGATTCATCCTTTTGCAGGCTCCAAGCAGAACCATCTCTCGGATTCGTCCAGTCTCAAGCCTTTAACAAAATCCTTCCATAACTTACTCCATGATATCTCAAGTAGTATGAAATCATCAACACACACAAGGAAACAAGGGTTTCCTGTAGAATGCGGGAAGCGTAAGAGGCACAAGGATCTTTAGACCTGGTCAGGGAAATCTCAGCATAGTAATCTTTATCTCTCTTCTCTCCTCCCTTTGGCCTTCCCATAAAAGCCTTTTTATACTTCTCCCAACGTAGTTTTTTAGTTGGCAATTTGTTGGGAATAGTTGGGCCACAAGCACTAATAGGTAATCAACAGCTAAAACCCATGATCGCCACCCAAAATTAAGGAGATTTATTTTTTTTAAGTGTTTTTAAACATACACGTGGGTTGGGTATACATAGACCCTCGTATACACGTGTTTAGCTCATGGCAATGTCACGTATAGGGAATAAAAGACTGTTTTTTAAATTTGGGACCAAGTCTGGAAGGAGGGGTTGCCCTAGGCCATGAGTGCAGCATCACAAACCTCAAGAGTGAGATTTGGAGCTATAACAGTAGGAATAGGGATAACTTAGGGAAATTTTTTCCAAATACCCCCACTGCATCAAACAACCAACCTTCCCTCTTCTTCGATGGCCGTGAACTGGAGGAACCCTTAGGTGAGAAACCAACCATATTGGAAGAAGCTATAGGGGAAGAAGAAGAATAAGAGGAATAACCCATTCATACCAAGCCAATAGCCGAAAACAGAAATGACAAAGGGAATAGAGAGAGATTTGAGGTTTCCTTCGCCACCAAAGAAACCAATGGGCACACTAAGATGAAAAATATAAGTCCCTCTACCCTTCCTCTTTTCCATGGCCTGACCACAAAATATCCTGACACTTTCCTATTTGAGTTTGTTGTTATGTGCCAAAACTATGACTATAGAAATGATGAGTAGAAGTTTAAACTATTTCCATATATCCTCAAGGATGCAGCTTTGCACTGGTTCATGGTTTTACCTGGGTATAACATGACAACTTGGGCTTAGATGCAGCAAGCATTCAACAAAAAATGTCGAGATTACTATAGGTCTAAAGATACTAAAGAGGAAATTTTTAGGATGACCTTAGGTAATGATGAATCCCTAGAGGATTATGACGAAAGATTCCAGCTTAGTTACAAAAGGGCTAGGTGCACACTTGACCCTGAGTCGCTGAAGCTGGTCCTATGTAGAGGAGTAAGGGAAGACCTTTTGGATACCCTACACTTGTTAGTAGGAGGAGATATATACCGGTTACCCTATGAGGATATCGAGATTGTATTTAGAAACCATTCTAGGGTAGTTAGGAAAAAGCATAGGGGAAGTCAGCCTATGGTTAGTACATCCTCTTCCAATTCATCCATCAAGGGTGAAATTGGAAACATACTAGAAGATATCAAGAGTGAGATGTTGCAAACCCTTTCCTTACAGATGGACACTATACACATGAGGAGAAATCATAAGGAAGTAGAGAGAGCCTTGGCCATTTGCATCTAGGAGGCACCCTAGGAATGAATTTCCATTGAATTATATTAAAATTTGCTGAGTCTATGAAGAAAACAACTCTATAGACAAGTGCCCTTCTTTTCGTGGACTCAAAGTTGTATATCAACGAGTTGAAGGGGTCATTGAGCAGATCTGCTACATAAACCAAAAGTGACCTCATGGGCCTAGACCATACTAGTAGGGCATGCAAGGGCTATCCCATGCATATTACAACCCCAACCAGACCACATCCATACCTTCTTGGGGACCCCTTACTCATCCTTCCCGGTCTACACCTCCTCCTTGGTCCATTGCATCTAAGTATCATTCCTAGCCAGACAGCTAGTCATTTCAACCATATGCTCTACCACAACCTCAATGGAATGCACTGCCCTAGGGGTGGAGGCCCCAGTACAACAATTTTCCTACTTTATTTCCTTCACCACCTGCCCAACCACAGGTGCCTGCCCAGCCAAATCCAAAACCAAACAACAGATACACACAACAAGTATACAGTGGAGAGACGTCATATCTAGCTTATATTGTGGATATCTAGATAATTAGCTTGAGATCAGGGAGAGTTATCCCATATAACCAACCTCCACCTCCACCTAGGGAGGTTGAAGAAGAAAGATAGGAAGTCATTCTTAAAGTAAATCCACCCTTTCCCTAGAGATTAACTCAACCACTCCAGCCTACCCACGAAGAAGCTGAACTTCTTGGAGAATTGAAAAACCTATGTGTCAATATTACACTTCTCGAGGCCATTAAAGATGTAAATATTTACAAAAATTTCATTAAGGAGAAGTGCTTCAAGCATCCAGAGAGGCGAAGAAGAGATTCCCCTACCATTAATGTCATTAGATAGTTGTCCAACTTAATGTTGGGGCAGGGAATCTATCCAAAGTATTTGGACCCTAGGAGCCCTGTAGTAGATGTGCACATCAATGGCACCATTGTCCCACACACTTTGATCGATCTTGGGGCTGCCATTAATGTGATGACCATGTAAACCATGCTCAAGCTCAACCTCCAAGGTTCATTGAGAAAGACCAGAACAATCTTGCAACTTGCAGACTGCTCCACAGTGACCCTTGGGGGGATTGTGGAGGATGTGATTATCTCCATTGACTCTTGGGAGTACCATGCATATTTCCTAGTTCACTAGCCTAAGGCTAAGCTTATTGGTTACCCTCTGATTCTTGGGAGGCCCTGGCTAGCCAGTACCGATGCTTAGATCATCTGTAGAGCTAGGAATATGACCATCAAGAATGGGCATATGTCCAAGTAGTTTGTCCTATGCCCTCCTACTCAGCCATCTCTAGAACATGATTTACCTTTATGGCTAGAAGAGGACGAAGAGAATGACTTACATTTATGGCCCAACTGTATACCTTAGAAACAACCATGGGAGGTGGACAACATGATGAAGATGATTTGATTGAACACCTATTGCAAAGTCCAACTCCCAGTACATTGTCCCTAGAAGAAGTAGTAAAGGCAACCCAGAAAAACCATCCAATTGACCTGTACTTGGCTGGTTCCAACCCTCTCCATGTCAAAACCATAGAATTTGGCCCTGATATAACTTTAAAAATCAATCCATCTCTTTATGTTCTCCAAAAGGAGAAGTTGTGAAACATGCTAAAGGAACTTTTGGATGCCTTCTCTTGGAGTTACAAATAAATGAAGGGAGTACACCCCTCGGTGTGTACTCATCAAATTTACATCAAAGAAGGTTGTAAGCCAGTCTCGTAACCCCAAAGGAGGATGAATCCATCTCTTAAAGATATAGTCAAAGAAGAACTGCAAAAATTGCTAGACGCAAGATTCATTTATCCTATCTCCAACAGTGAGTGTGTATCACCTTTGGTGTTAGTTCCCAAGAAAAATGGTAAGTGGAGGATTTGTGTCGATTACAAGGAATTGAACAAAGCCACAAAGAAGTACCATTTCCCTCTACCTTTCATCAACCAAGTGCTAGATGGCCTAATAGGGAACTTTTTTTTCTCTTTCTTAGATGGATTCAATGGGTATAATCAAATCTAGATCAGCTCAGAGGACCAAAATAAAATTACCTTCATTTGTCCTTTGGGTACTTTTGCCTATAGGGTCCTTCCTTTTGGCCTATGAAATACTCCTGTTACTTTGTAGAGAGCAGTTTTGAGTACCTTTGCTGAGTTAGTCCATGATGTGGTAGAAATTTATATGGATGCTTTTACACCTTATGGATGTGATTTCTAGGAGTCTTTGTCCAACCTAGGTAAAGTACTGGACAAATGCGTTGAAATAAACTTGTCTCTTAGTCTCGAAAAATGTGAATTCTTGATGACTGCAGGGACCATGTTGGGTCACTCAATATCTCAACAAGCACTGCAAGTGGACCCAAACAAAATAGCTAGCATCCAAAGGGTCCCACCTACTCAAAAGCAAAGAGATGTCAAAAGTTTCCTAAGGTAGCTGGATACTACTAAAGGTTCATAAAAGACTTCAACAAGTTGGCCTCTCCTTTATTTTGGTTTTTGTCCAAAGACTCTGAGTTATATGGTCAAAAAGCTATCAAGAGGCCTTAGACACCCAGAAGAACAAGTTAACCACTGCACTAATTCTTCGAGGCCCAAATTGGGTCTTTCCTTTTCATATTCATGTTGATGCCTCACACAAAGCCATAGTAGTAGCCCGAGATCAGATAGATGAAAAATTTCCTTATGCCATTTACTTTATCAATAAGAATCTGTCAAAGGTCAAACTCAGCTACACAGTGACCAAAAAGGAGCTCTTGGTTGTTGTGCATTCATTGAACAAATTTAAGAATTACATTAGAGGTTATCAAACATTTGTCCATATTGACCATGTTGTAATCAAATATCTAATGAATAAGCCTGCTGTGAATTCTCATATTATAAGATGGCCACTTTTATTATAGCAGTCTGATCTAACTATTCTTGATAAGGATGGCAAGGAAAATGTTGTTGCATACTTTTTGTCCAGATTAACAATGCGTGTAGGTAAGGAGGGAATGGTTGATGACCATTTACTGGATGAGCACTTGTTTGTCATTTTAGTTCACTCTACATGGTTTGCTGACATAGAAAACTATTTGGTATCTGCATAGTTCCCATCGAAATTGTCCTCCAAAGAGAAAAACAAGATTATAAGGAAGAGTGCCCCCTTCACTTCGATTGGGTGCAATCTCTTTAAACTTGGCCCAAGTCAAATCCTGAGAAGGTGTGTCAGGGAGGAGGAATTCTTTGACATCCTTCCGACCTGTCATGATGGGCCTTATGGAGGTCACTTTGCAGCAAAGAGGACAAAATTCAAAGTGTTACAAGTAGGCTATTATTGGCCCAGTCTTCATCATGATGTGAAAAGATATACTACTCAGTATGATCGGTGCCAAAGGATGGGAAAGCCTACTCCAAGGGATGAAATGCCTCTGCAGCCTCAAGTGACCTTTAAGCCATTTGACAAGTGGGGCATGGACTTCATTGGACCTATTGACCCTCCTTCCAAGAAAAAATAATACATAATTGTGTGCACTGACTATCTGACTAAGTGGGTTGAAACCAAAGTAATTAAGGCAGCAACAAAAGAGAATGTAGCTAAGTTCTTAAGGGAGAATGTATTTTACAAACTTAGGTACCCTAGAGAGTTGGTCACTGATCAAGGTAGCTAGATTACCTCCAACATGATTAAAGACTTGCTAAGCCAGCATGAGATCAAGCATAAAACCTCTACTCTGTGTTACCCACAAGCTAATGGGCAAGTGGAGGTGACCAACAAAGTACTAGAGGGAATATTGACCAAAGGGGTTAATAACAACAGGAAATATTAGGCAAATAGACTAGTTGAGGCCACTTGGGCCTATAATACCACCTAGAAGACCACCACTATGTTCACACCCTATGAGATGTTCTACGGGAAAAAGTCCCTATTGTCCATTGAGTTTGAGTATCACACATTAAGGATGGAAACCCACTAGATCTAGGTCTCAGCAGTGCACAAAAAGAGAGATTTCTCGAGTTGAAATGTTTAGACGAGTTTAGAATGCAGACCCTCCTACACATAGAGGTAACCCAACTTCAGAGGAAGATCTCGCATGATAAGAACAGCAAGGATAAGCAATTTCAAGAAGGTGATTGGGCTTTGTTATATGATTCCAGATATAAAGACTTTAAGCGCAAGTTAAGGACAAGATGGCTAGGGCCTTATGTTATAGAAAGATGACATGATAATGGTTTAGTGCAGATCAAAACCATAGATGCAAAGGCCATTCATTCACTTCTTAATGGACACAGATTGAAAGTTTACAAAAGACCATTGTCAAAGCAAGAGTTCATTGATGGTGTCAATAAAACAATGATGGTAATGGAGCAAGTCTCAACTCCTGCCTCATCAAGTCAATGAGAAGAAAAAATAAGGAGACTCAGGTGAAGACATCCATGAGGGGCCTGAGTCCCACTATTGGTTTGAAAACCTCTTGGGGCAGCCCAAGTTGTCATAAAAAAAGAGAAAAAAAACAACACAAAAAAGAGAAAATGAAAAGTTCTATGGGTGAAAACCTCTCTTGGGGCGCCCAGGGAAAATGGCTAGGATGAAAACCTCTTAGAGGTAGATTAGTTGTTTACAAAAAAAAAAAAAAAAAGAGAAAAAAATCATTAAAATTTCTATTCGGAGGTCAACAAGGAGGGCGATCAGAGAACATAGGAGAATAAAAAAGGAACTTGTTCCACTCCCATGTTTATTTTTCCACCCATTTCCATTCACCACTCCACTATTTATTTCACTTTTTTTCCTATCATTTGCTTCAGTTTACAAGGGGACTATGTTTTCTACAGGATCCCTTGTAATCCTACAGGATCCCCTGAAAACCTACAAGATGATCATGTAGTAATTACAGTGACTCAGGAATACTATAGAAAGTGACCTTAGGATGAGAAATTGACCTGCCATGTCAAGATAATTACATCCCTACATCACAACTTCATTACCATACCTATCTCCACTTTCATCACCCTATATTCAACATTAAAAAAGTTCTCAATTCATATATGTTATATATTAAATATATATTATTTATCCTGAGTTATATATATAATAAAATATTCAGTCTTCAAGAGAAAACACAGAGATAAAAAATGAAACAAAGAGTAGAAGGGACTAGGACCTGAGTATTTCTCATTCTCCACACTTCTAGTCTTCCTGTTAATCCATGTCATCATCCTCAAAATCCCACAGAAGAAATGATTAGAAATTCCGAGGGAGAAGCAACTACAGGACATCCTTTAGGACATCCTGTAGTAGCCTATCCCAAAGAATACAAACCATGAGTGGAGCAAGCTTCCAGCATGAAGATCCAAGGGCAGAAAAAGCTTCAGAGCGGCAACAACACCATCATCTTCAACACCAGGTACTACACATCAAGGGAACCATAAAAAAATAAAAATAAATAAATAAATAAAAAAGAAGAAAGGAGAAATAGCATGCAACCAACACACAACAAGCACCTCAGGTCTTCAACAACTACAACAAGGTATTAGCACCATAGCTAAGTAGCTCGCTTCACTCTATCATTTGCATAATGTAATCAAAATATGTAGAGGTTATGCACAAGTTGGTTTATAAGCGAAAGGTGGCCAGTTAACTTGGCCACCTTCGTTCAGTCAACAAAGACAAAACAATTGGTCCTCCCACATGTGGCAGTAGTCATGTCAAGAAAAGAAATGAGAATGACACAAGTAGTTAAGGCTACGGATGCATGATGTGGGAGTTGATTACGAGGAGAGGGGAATGATGAGGTGGTAGTGGGGACCAACAGTCCAAAAATGGAAAATGTACCTCGGTTGCCAGCACACCACCTCACCCAACTCAACCATAAGAGGAAATAATCATCGATCCCCATGCACTCATGCATTCATTTCTTTGAGGCTGACTTTAGCAAAGTCACTCTCATACCAAGGCAACCTACAGAAGAGGAAAATTCCATCTTTCTCCTGCGCAAGAATTTCTATAGGATTACACAAGAAATCCTATAAGATCAAATAGGAATCCTACAGGATACAAATAGAGAGTTTATAAGATTGGACGAGAGGAGTTTCAAAGGGTAAAACACATGGGTTTTCTACAACAAACACTATGAGGAGGTAGGCTCTATAATTACTTCCCTTTTTAAAATAGAATTCAACAAAAAATCCACTAGTATTGAGTGAATTTGGAAGTTGTGTAAGGGAATTGTCTCCACAGTTCTTTTAGTTATTTACTTCTACATTTAAAAATTGTATCAACCATCTCATCTCCTCAAGATTCACCAACCAAAATGACAGGGGGTTTATTAGAAGGGAGGTCATTAACACTGTGAGAATCCACCAACACCCTTAGGTGTTAGGAATATTCACAAGGCATAATTAAATGGGGTATTTCCAAAAATTAAGAGGGTGTGATGGTGAAGTGGCTCAAGATTTTTCTCTCTCCCTCATTCCACTGACCAGAGTCCATGCCAATATTGTGGTAAGAGGCCTCTCCATAGAGCTCACCCCTGAACTCATAAGCAGAATTACCACACTTCCCCTAGGAGGGCCTTGGAGAAAGGAAGAGAAGGGAGATAGCCAAACTTCCAAGAAGAAATTCTTTTTAGACGGTGAGGAAACCATTGAGGACAAGAATGGAGTAAGGATAAAAAGCCTACCATATCCCTGAAATGAGGTGAGCTACCACCTTATCAAGTACATATCATGTGAGGGTAGGTATAGTTTGGTTTATGGATATCACTTTAGGCTTCTTGAAGAATTGAGGTTTGGAGTAGAAACACCTCCTCACCACAGGCTCAGCATACCATACTTCCTTCCGCAACCACTAATAGACACAAGAATAAAGGTGCAAGAGGGAAACCCCCAACAATTAGTTCACCATGGATTAATTATAATCATTATAGAATATGCCCTCCACAACCTCAAAATTCCTATCCAATGGTCAATTTTCAGAGACATGTAGACAGAGGAGGATATCGAATCCCTCACATATATTATTAGTCCTACTTTCAGTGAGAAGGATGAAGATGAGATAGATGAGGAGGAAGAGAAACAGGATGATGAAGAAAAAGAAGAAGATGACAAAGAGGAAAATGATAAACAAGATGAGGATCTACAAGGAGAAGGAGAAGGGAAAGGCATGTGAGAAAATGGAAATGGGAAAGAGGGGGAAGAAGACAAGGAGGAGTCACCTAGGGTGTCTCTAGAACCCATTGAGAGAGAAGCATCAACTTCCCTAACTTATATTAGCACCGCTATCAAACAAAAAGGAAAAAGATAGAAGCAGACCCCCTTATATTTCAGAACAAGGAAAATCACAAGGATAATGTAGGAAAAACCCCAAACTCCAACCAAAATTCCCATTGTAATTGAGGACTTATCTAAACAGCAAGAGAAAATGCCTCCTCTTATGAAAACTCAAGAAAGGGGATCCTTGGCACAAACCTCCCCTAAGTCTTCTATCACCTATGTGAGAAGGCCTCTAACTAGATCCACCTCATCCAAAGGATAAGAAATCCTACATGATACACAAGAGGACCTATAGGAAGCATAATCAGTCCTACATGAGACTCTGCTAAACCTATAGGAGACTCAAAAATTGGATAAGGAGGGAAGCCTACAACAAGAAACTAAAGAAGAGGACCCAAAGCTAAGGGAACCTAGCCCCCAACCTAACCTTGACTCCTACTATAGATGTATTTAAAGGGGCATTGTCATTCCACAAAAAAAGCCTATTCCATTATTCTTTGAGCTTAAGAAGGAGAGAGCCAGAACTCATAGATGGATGCAGATTGCCAAGTCCAAGGCATGGGATGTTAGGGAGGCCTCTAGAGATACGAAAAGATATGGATATTGATTGAGTTGCTCAGAGGATGAGAAACACTTTTAGTAGGAGGGTGATGATGAGCCTCATCATTGGGTAATCATATGGGCCTTAATTCACCTCCTAGCTTAGTCAAACCAACTCTTCTCACAACTTATTACATGTTTTGATTATATTTTGTTTAATAAAATGAGTTAAAGTGAGATATTATGCTTAGTGAACTAATATGCATTGAATGCATGTTTGGAAGAGAAAACCAAGGAATTATTGCAATACTAAGGTTTGAAACTTGAATGGGACAAGGGTGAGAGATTGTAGGAGGTAAATCCTCCTCATTTACTCCTCCCCCATTCAAATATTCCTCCATTAATCCCAACAGCTCAGAGTGCAAGTAGCCAAGTCATGAAGATCAAAAGGTAGTCGAGAAAGTGATAGACAAAGAGTTAGTTCATCTCGAGTTTGTGAGTCCAGCCTCCCTAAATTTGAGGAAGTTGTTTGGGACTTCAGTTGTATAAGTAGAAAGGTATAGAGCCATATTAGGATTTGATTTTTTGTTGTAAAAACTCTAGTTATTTTCGAGCTCCAAACTTGTGGAAGACTTTGATGTAATTCTCTATTTTGGTAATAAGAATGAGCCTTTTCTTGATCCAGAACTGAGTTAACCCAGAGGGCTGAAGCTCTTGGGTTAGGTCCCAACTCTAGCAATAAAGGCTCCTCTTCTTGTATATGTATGCTTAGATTAGTTTCATAGATTCATGGTTAAACTGCCTTTAGAAGTATTTCATTGCCAGTAGTGTAGATTTAATTAATTCTTTATAAGTTTGCTTCCATTTGTGTCTTACTTCAGTAGCAAGTTAGAAGTGATAGAAGAAGCACCAAAAATCTGTCAGTAGGTGTCCTAGCCTCACTTCTTCCTTCTGGGATCATGATTTGAGGAAAAGACCATTATGCAGCCCCGAAACGACAGATTTCCATTTCTTTCATAAGATTTATAGTTTACTGTACTTGAAAACACTTGATCAGTTTTGAAAGTGTAGGATTTCATTGCCATCTCTTCTATATTAATTATTGCATTAGATCTCATCCATGATTCCATTTTCTTCATCAATTTCCTCATGCATAAGTTAGACAGTTAGTTCATTAAATTCTTCTTTTCTAACTCATGGAAGTTCTTCTTTTTTACATGACTTTTTGGAAATTACACATGTTTAATGCAGAGAAGGTTCTTCAGAAGTAGAAAGAGATCTCTTATAAAGCAACCGCCTTCCAACTTCCACCCATAGGCATTCCTTGTTTTCATCAAGACGTTCACCGATTTCATCATTTTACGTAGAAATTCCCCCAAGAATGTTGAACAAATCCAACCATCTCCTAAACTTCGTTTTTGGTTTGAGTGATCCTAGGCCCTTTATCACTCCATTCCACCCATCAACCACCTTCTCTAAGCCTTCCATCACCTCCAACACCAATCTTTTTTTCTCTCAGTTGTATCCTATAGAAATACAGGGAATCTTGCAGGTTTCTAGTACATCCTATAGGTTTTCCTGTAGTGGTTTGTTTTGAGGCCAAATTGATGGAAAACCTCTAGGAATTCACCTAAGGTCACCCAAGGGTCTCCCAAACCTTCCAACCATCTCCTGAACCTTCCATACTTCCACCAACATCCATAAGCCACCTTCTGCATCACCAAAGGGATCAGCTTGCACACTTGATTTTTCATGAAAATAATAAAAAGACAAAACTAATTTATTACAGTCCTTTTGCATGCATAACAATGATGCCTGATGTTTTTAGCTTCCATGGTTAGGAAAATAGCATTTTGTTCATGTTAATTTAGCATTACTGCAAAGCATAGATCTTAGCAGTTAATTAGGAAATCATGTGCCTTAGCATTGAGATTCAGTCTTGTTCTTTATTACAGTAGATTAGGTCTCTGTTAGAGAAGATTTCTATTTCTTTCATCAAGGAACAAAGCTTCTTCTGAATCCACAGAAGTATGGCTTGAAAACCCTAGTGGTCTCTCCCCAGCTAAATAGTGACAAAAGGAAGAACCATCACTTTTACTTTTGTATACAACACTGTCACCTCCAAGTTTTTACAAACCCTAGGTTGATAAAGTAAAGTTGGTTGCCTTGTAGTTGTAGCATTCTTGCTACAATATTAGTGCTCATCAGTCTTGTAATGGACAATGTTAGATAAATGTATAATCATGAGAAACATATCAACCTCCTCCAAACAATCTCATTTTCGTATTATGATAGAATGGACCATGATGCCATCAACAAACCACTAGAAATTCAAAGCATGTGAGATGATCCTCCTACACATCTGTCATCTTTAAATAATATCCTGTAACAACAACTGCCAGTGCTACAAATTCATGGTAACCATTTGCAACATAATTCTCATTCAAGCTCTCCAATATGGTATCACCTTTAATGATCTGCATGCAATCCATAATGCAACCATATACTCCCCCGTGAGACCATCCAAGAATTAGTTTTTAGTGGGAGTGATTTGTTACTCCTTTCTCCTCCAACTTTTATGAGGTTTATCCTGGCTATGCATATTCTTATTTGGCTTCTTGACTGATTGGCTTTGCATGGATTTCTTTCTTTGATTCAATTTCTTGAAAGACATGGGAAGATTGCAATCCTTGGCCCTTATGGCCGACGTTATCACAAACATAAAATCTAATGTTCCCAAGAAATGTTAGAAAATGTTTAAATATTTTGCTAATTTAATTTATAATGGTTTCTCCATAGGTCCTTCAATCGACACCTTTATGACCGAAATCATTACATAAGAAACCATACCCATAAAAGGAATTTTATACCTAGAAAAAATGGGACTAGTCTTTGAGGATTCTCCTTCTTTGTCTGCTTATCTTCTTAAAATGATTTATCTTATTGTTCCTGACATTGGATGAAATGTGCCAAAAATTTTGACAACTAAAACACTTAACATTTCTCTTATCTTTCCTTGGCACGTTTTTGGGCTCTTAACTTGGCACTTGGTATTGATGGTGATTTTTACCATTACTACTTGAAATTTATTCTTTTGGCTCTTCATTTTCTGCCTCATTTTCTCTCTTAATGATTTCTTCTAATTTTGATTCTCCCAATCTCCCCTTTAATTCTTGTTTCTTTCTCCAACTTATTTTTCAGATCAAAATCTTGTTCTTTGAAAGTATGCTCTCTCTCTTCAATAATTTGAAGAATTTTATTAATATCTTTATTCTACATCTTAAGCTCTTCTATCAGCCTTGCTTGACCTTTGGTTTTGTCTTCAAGCATCACTATTATTCATAGCTCTTCACCTTCAGATTCCTTCATTGGAAATACACCTTCCTCACTTCTTGAGGAATCAACCTCAAATGTTTGATCATCAACTTCTTCAATTACCCCAAAATCATCACCACTAGATTGGCAAGGAAAGTGTCCATGACTGAAAATACTATTTTCCATACCTTTCACTAGTATAAGAGGTTCTCTGGGTTTTGTACCATTCTTGGATTGTTTTCATCCTTTCTTCTTCTAAGATTATTTCCTCTAGTTTTTTTCCATAATCTTAGGATCTACTCTACATACGGTTAAGCTTTACTGAAGAGCATTGCCTTTGACACCAACTGTTGGAAATTTTCTCACTACTTGGGGGGGTGGGGTGAAACAGTAGTGATTTTGTTTGTTAACATTTAAATATTTTTCCAATTACTGAAATGCAACATCCATTAACCCATCAGTAGATTAAATCACTTATAAAAACACATGAGAACCATAAGAAATAATCAAAGAAACATGCACAAGAAGACAATCCATATTTTTGGTGTAAAACCCCCTCTAGGTCAAAAAGCACCCTTGTTGTTGTTGTGTTGCTTAATATATTGTATTATTTGTCAAGAAAATAATTACATAGAGAGTACAATATGGAAACTATCTGAAAGGAACTATGATCTCCATCTCATTACTCTATATACCACCATTCATTGGAAGCCTTGAGCCTTATTCAACTCTAATTAGACTTATGAAGAAATATATTCTCAATATTTGTTTTTCCAGAGCACCCACCATGATTTTCTATGTGGTTCACCTTTCATGCATTTTCAAAATGGAACCTCAAAGCTGTTCAACATGAGAATCACAACAACAATACCATCATAGCACATTATCAACACTCTCAATACAAAACATTGATGACTGAATCAAACTCAAATCATAGATCCCTCTCACGTCCACACACCATCCCCAACTAACATAACCTCAATATATTAGCTGCAAATAATCTAGATGCAAGATCTCAATGATGAAATATAATATTTCCATATAGAAACATGAGACATTAGTATAGACAATGTATCACAATCATATCAGTAGCAACACATATAACTCAAATAAAATTCTTCCCCTACAATAATAAGCACATTAGCAAACTCCTTAATAACTTTTCACTTTTCTACTACATACAAATAGTCTTCATCCATGCATACTTTTGTGTCTTCTAATACTACACCTCATGCACACTCTTCTACAAAAAATTCACTCTCCTCACCACCGACTCTCCAAAACACTATGAAAAGTTTCTCACAAAAGGGAACCAACCAATAACCTCATGATCTCCATATATTTGTAATGTTTTGTAATGGTTAAATAAATAATTACAATTTCGTAGTGGAGCTCTGTTCATATGTTGGAAGTGGATTGTTTCATTGCTTCTTGACTCAATCTAGCAACTAACTTGAATTACCAATGAATATTATCTATTAACCATATTCTACAAGTACAATAACCTTTTCCTAGCCTTTAATTGGGGGATACCATTCTGCAAAGGCCAGAAGACAATTTATGCAGTAATATCCCAATAACCCAGTTTTTGAGATTTAATTAAATTTATCATTTATGTTAGTTTAACTGATACAAAAGAAAATTTATTTACATGAGATGATAATACAAATAATGAGTATAAGATGTTTAGGATTGTCATCCGAAGGGTCAAATTTATTCATAGTGAATTTGAAGAAAAAAGTTATGTGAATAAGGGAAATGTTAGTCAAATATTTCGAAACTAATGTTGTATAGAAATCGGTTATCTAATTAACGAGGAAAAGATCAATGTAAAAGGTGGCATAGTAAGTGATACATTCAGAGGTATGAATAACATTTTCTAGTACGAACTTCGAACTAGGGAGATATGGGATTTGATTGATGATATTTTCAACATGTGGGAGAATATTGGCATAAAAAATCAAAAGGTTAAAAATTTTAAATGCTTAATATGTATCAACGATAAGACAAATCTTGAAATCAAGAATCTTCTAGATGATATGACTATCACACCTTATCGAGCAATGCATGGAATGAAAGATGATAGACTTATCGAATCAATATTATCTCGTGTGAAGTTAGGTGAATTATCATTGGACAAAATGTGCCATGAATTTCAAAAGTTGGTTGAATTATTTTTATTAATTTTTGGTTTATAATTGTATTTTAAATAACACTTAATGTTGTTGGTAGTATTTTTTTATACATGTTACTATAGCATTTTTTACTTTATTCATTCATTCATAAGGTTTATATTAAAATACAAGAAGGGATGGTTAAAATGTTGAATGAAGAAAGTTCAGATGATGTTGTACAAAAATATTGAGATTCACATTCTACAACAACACTAAAATATTTTTATGTTTCATTCTAAAAGGTACGTTGATTTAATATATTCATTGTATTCATTTGTAAATATTTATATTTTATTACTTACAGACATTTTTGTTTATTTCATTGAAGATACCGAGGAAGAATAAATATGGAATACTAGATACTTTCAAAGTTTTATGCAAAAAATAAAGTCGGAAAGGCAAAGAAAGCAACATCTTCAAAATTTTGAACTTGATCCTAGGCAAAATCACCACATTTGGGATGGGCTCGAAACTAGCCAGTATGAAATAATGTTAGATAATTGTGAAAAAATTGAAAATCTCATTCCTAAAAGGGAATATTCTCTAGTTATTGTAGATATCCCTCATGGTTTTAATTTCCCAAACATTGGATATGATAGTGACTCTTATATTTATCAAGCTTTTAATAAAATGATTACATTATTTCAAGAAGTCACAACATTACCACTTTGGATATTTGTGACATTTCATTCAGACACACAATTTGTAAAAGAAAACTCAAGTATGTAACTTACATGGTAAGACATTAAATTTTATGTTGGAGTAATGTTAAAAAAATATTTATGTACAAGTTAATTGAATTTTTACTATTTCATATTATAGGAAAAATAAAATCTTATTAGTCACAAAGATCGGCCAATTATAAGTGATTGTGAGTTCATACATGTTGCATCTTGGACAAAAGATGATAGTTATAAGACTATTATTCTATATTTTGTTGATGGAAAGAGTCATAGCCAGGCACTAGTTCATGATGTTGTTGTATGAAAACTAGCATATAAGGATAAAGAAACAAAATGAGAGATATTTAACATTTATCAAAAAATGCAAGAATTGATTGAATATATTTTAGATTTATGTTCAGGTGAGTTATAAGATATAAAATTGAGCTTCAGTTTTAGTTTTTATTTTTTATGTCTTTATACTAATTTACTTATGTCTTTATACTAATTTACTTAATTATTTCTTCTGTACTTGATGATTAGTTACAACACTAGCATGTTATCTACAAAAAGGAAGAAATTTCATAGCCACTGAGAAAGGCTCACTACAATGAAGATTTATTCAACAAAGAATTAATGTTATTAAAGTTCTTTTCAATACAATGTAATAACATGGTTTGAGGAAAGTGGATTTCAATGAATCAGGTGTGACAAAAAAAAAATGAACCGCAACCACCATTAGATGAAATGACTGGAAAGGGGCACTTTGGGAAAATTGTGGATATTGAAGAACCAACAAAAGAGGAAAATCACTGACATAAAGCACATATTACTATGGAATAAGAGGATATTGAAACTATTGAAGAAAATGAGCATGGATTATAGGATATTGTTGATTATATTTAAGTTATGCTTGAAAACCAAGCTCAATTTTGAGAATTATTCATTAATTTTACTTGTATTGTCTTGCCTTTAAGATTTTATGATAAGAATAAGTATTCCATTATTGTTTTTATGTTTTTAATATTTTTATTGTTTTATTTTCACTTTCATTTTTATGTGAACCATTATTTAAAAAAAAAAAAAAAAACTTTC
>APFE031583372.1:0-14870 GCA_000404065.3 Pinus taeda | reverse complement strand
GTACGCGACATTGCCTTGAGTTAAACGCGTGTATACGCGGGTTCTACATAGCTAACCCGCGTATATGTATTAAAACACTAAAAAATATATAAAATTCCTTATTTTCGGGCGGAGATCGCGGGTTTTACCTGCTGATCACCTGTTAGTGCCCGTGGCCTCAACTGTCCCCAACCAATTCCTAACTAAAAAACTACCTTGGAGTTGGTATAAAAAGACATCATGGGGGAGGCCTAAGGAGGAGAAATTTTTGAGTAAAGTTATTATACTGATTTTCTATCCCCCTGATCAGGTCTGAAGACCCTTTGTGCCTCCTGCACTTCCCCTATCTTGTATAGGAAACCTTTGTTTCCTTTGTGTTTGGATGTTCATTTTTTCCCATCACATCTTGGAGAGAGTAATGGAGGGTGACCTACTAGTGGCTTGAGGCGGGACGGATCCAGAAGGAGGCTGAGCTTGGAGCATGCAGAAGCAGATTCAGGTGATATTGCTCTTGTTTCATATTATTTTACTTATCTAATAAAGAAACACGTCTTGTTCCCGAAACGCTCTTGTCTTTGTGTTAATGATATTTATATGTGAAGTTCATACTTAAATAGATGCTTATAAGTTTGTAACTAACTCATCTTTTCATATAACATAAAGATCATTTTTTATGTAAAATCTTGTCCATATACTGTTGTAGTTTGTGGAATTGTGGTTTTTACAGGACCAAGGAGCGGAAGGGACGTGAAGAAGGGTTTGCACCCTTGAGTAACTACCCAAACGTAGGACCACGGGTATGCTCCTCTCACCCTAGAAGTAGTTATTTATAGCATAAACGGTTGGTTGTGTGTGTGTTTCTTAACTTAGATAATTTTCCGTCTCCTAATGTTTCACCCAAGAACCTTAGGGGAAAACTTCCCGCAACAGTATTGTAACTGTTGTAAGACTAATCTTGAACACTTCTAATGCATGTTGCTTTAAATTGTTTCACTTCTTGTAATACATAATCTGTTAATGAAAATGCATTGTATATGTTTTCAACACTATCTCATCCGTGGTGGCTAACTCCCCGTACACCAGGAAAACCTTTCACATAAAACTTGTTGTAACAACCATTGCACTCGTGTAGACTCATCCATTGAGTGTTGTACATGTTATCTTCCCTTGTGTGTTGTGACTACCACATCTATGTCTACAACACCTCAGAAAGTTGTGCACATCTTGTTCTATTTTTTGTTCGTAGAAGAGTTGGAGCTTCCTCCCAACTGACATGGGACTCACTCTCCCTCTTCCCCTCTATAGTGAAAAAACCATTGACACAAGTAACACTAGTAATCATCAAGCATGCGAACATCACTTCTCGAAGACAAAGCATACCACTCTCATGTGCTAACAAGTAAGAGTTGAGGAAAATCCTTAAGAAAATGGCAATCGGGCCATCATATCATATGGAATCCCACACGAAATAGTGTGAGTTCTAGTTGGGATTCATATCGAGGTGATACCCTCAATGTTGGCGGGCCCAACATTGTCAACATTACCATAAAATATGTTAATAGTTTCAAATTTTTGTTGGGTGATAATGATTCTGCGATGAACGAGAATGATGTATTTACTATTTTAAATTAGTGATCTATTTTTTGTACAACACTATGATTGCTATGAATAAAAAATATAATAGTATTTAGTATTTAAGATATGTTGTAAACAAAATATTGAGAAAATTGTAAAATAACCTTCGAATCCTTGGCAATTTGATCTCATTTTGTGTCTCTGATTTAACTCTAGTCTCTATGATTTCACTATAACAATATGGGAGTTAATATGATTGATAAAAATATCACTAAACTTGTACGTTTGGATGCAGCTAATTCCGAAAGGTTGAAATTTGTTCAATCCTTGAATAAAGTTATTTTATCCCTTTATTCATTAAGCGTAGTAAAACTATGTTAACTATTAATTTGGTTTTATTTAGCCCTAAATTGGGGGCAAAAACTACTATTTCCATCAATACACCAATCGAAAAAAAATGTTAGATGGCCATTTTAAAACAAAGTTAGGAAGTATAACACAAAATGTGTCTATAATTTCTCTCGGGCCAACTATTTTTATTATTCAAATATTATCAATGAATTAATGAACTGTGGTGAATGATGATACAACACATATGCCACACACATCAAACAATAGAGTGATTGCGGGAGAAGAAAAGAATAAAGTTATGGATAAAGAGGTATGTGTTTTCTAGGAACTTATTACCTATTATTTAATATCATTAAGAATTTTTATGAAGCACAATTTTAGTACACTTATCTTCCATTTGATATGCTCATTATAGCAGTATTATTCATCCACATAATCATGATATAGTTAATAAATCACTCACTTATCAAGTTGAAACTAGGGTGTACGCATTGTAGATTTTAATATTTTAATGTTAATATGATCATTAATCTCACATTGGATAATTTTCCTTGAAATTTTGTGATTTTAAATCTTAGTATTTTTTTTATCATGTAATTTTGCAAAGAATTATTTCTACTTTCTTTGTTATTGATTTCATATTATATTGTTATTCTACATGCAGAATCGTACAAGTTGCTAGACTAGCTCACTGAATCTAGAAACTACAAAAACAAGAATAATGTCAAACCCATTTCTACGTAAACTATGAAGTCATAAATATCATGTTTTACTCTTGTCCATTTTGAATTTTTTTTCTTTACATTCATACTAAGATCTTTTTTTCACAAGACAAATTATGATATATTGATTTTTTTACTAGGCCCCTTCAAGGTCTCCCTATGTGCTTTGACTCACTATTGATATCTAGTAAAATGTAGGTATTGTTGTTGTAATACAAAAATAAAATAAATAAAATAAAACATGCTTTCATATGAAGGAAAAAAATTCTCTTTGTCACATATTAAGCAATATATACATGGTTATGCTTGATGTGCAAAAGCTTATACTGTATCAATTTCCAACCTTGTAGGAAATTTCATGGCTCTTGAACTGTAGAACCAACATGTTTTCTGGATACTCTTTTATTGCCCTTGTTATCACCATAACAAAATTTGTAGTTTTTCCTTCTTTTCATAGCTCTCTTTTTATTTTCTCCTCCAAATTAAATAAAGCTATAGGAATGGTATTTCATGAGTGAAATATGAATAAGAAAAGCATTAATTAACATTAAGTCAATCTAAGGGTCCTTGGAAATACAAAGCATCTATATGCAACCCTAATCAAAGTGTTTATTAATGGATTTTTGTTAACAAAGGACACAACATATATCATCCAATGATTGAGAAATATTCCGTTTTCCTACTCCTTTTGTAGGGTTCTAATTGAAACAAATATAATCGTTATGAATGTCATTTCCTTTCATGTACCTTGTCAATGCTCATAGATTTCCTCTTGCTAACTTTGCAGTTATGCATTTTGTAGGATAATCATAAATTTGGGCCACTTAGAGAAAATGAGTGAAAAACGTGATAACTATGAAATTTGCGGCGTTCTTAGGTAGGCTCTCCTCTGTTTAGAGATTCAGAATCCAAAATTTTTGCTACTCATTTCTCCCTACTATTTTGATATGGCTTTTATTCATTTCTTTCACTGCAATATCACTACACATGATACAAGAGTATTCAAAGCATTTTGTCCCAAAAATATCTATGATTTCTTTAGAAAAAATTAAAACAACCTTGTATTTCAGTTGGAGGAATAGTTCTCTATATAATATGTATACAATATTCTTCCAGCTACCTGAACAACCTTCTTGGTGATTCTCAAACATAGTCTACATTAGTAACTTCAACTATGACACATGCAAACAACTATTTAGAAATTACTAAATCTAGCCTTGATTATTAGTTTTAAGTAACTAGATTCCAAAAATTTATTTAGACATTGACAAATTGAGTCTTTATTGCTAATATTAAGTAAGTAACACACAAGAGCTAAAGGTAGAATTGCATATGTCAGTCATTTTCCATTCTCATATGTAGTTAGGACATGAGCATAAATTACTTGAACACAAGAGGAATAGAAAGCTTATGTGATACTGCCAATGTTCTTTCTCATTCGAAATGAAATACCAATACTCAGTCATTGAATGACCGATGTTTTGTAATTTTTTGGTATGAAAGATATAGTTTAAAAATTCATGGAATAGTTTTCATTCCTCTTATCGGGTTTACAACAAGCCATTTTTCTTTTGTGCATCACAAAATAGAAACAAAAAACAAAAGTGTTAAATTTTAATTTTTATATTTTTAAGGCTTAAGCCACAAAATGGATCGAGAAACATTTGTTAAAAAAATTAACCTCTAGACTACTCGACCTTATCACCACCCGACTAGCAAGTCAGGGAGATTAGGAATTTTATTATAAATAATCTAGGTGACCTCTCGACCTCGGCATTGCCCAACCTTCAAACTACCTAGCCTAATGAAACCACTAAACTATGGTACAATTGGGTTCATGATAAAATAAGTGAATCACAAAAAAAAATGCTCAACTGTATAATCACCACAATAAAGACAAAAGTTAGCTATAGTATAGTTGGGATCAAGATATAAAAAATTAATCATAAAATAAGAAAACGCTTGACTCGGCGACCACCTGATCTCCAAACCATGTGATCATGTAAATAAAATACCATTTTTATTGATTTGTGTTTAGTTTACTTTATAATACGTTGATTCTCAAAATTTTATGTTTCACAGTCGACTGAGTAATTTTTAAATCAATGATAATTTTTTTAATGGTTTCTCGATTCCCGAAAATAAAAATAGTTGAGTTGTTTACAGGTAATTAATGCACACGTTCATTTCTGGTTTTTGCATTTTTCCAAACCAAATTTTCTTATTTTAGGCTATTCTACGTAAATGCTCGTTTCTTAAGTATTGTTTGAAGAAAATTTCAATTAAGTAAACCTAGTACCAGTTTCAAAAAGCTCTCTATAAGCATAATGTAATTTATTTTTTAGATTCATGAGGTCAATTTCAAATATTAAATTAGAAAAACTTATGTATGTTGCATTGGCATTTACATATCATAAAATGCCCAGAAAAATGGAAACTCTCTAGCGGAAAATTTAAGATTTTACAACCTTTTCCATACACGTTCTCTTAATTCCTTTTCAAAGAAGAAATGAATTGAGGCAACATAGTACCAGTTTCAAAAAAAAAAAGTGTAATAATAATATTATTTCTTTTAGAAATTCTTGCATTAAATTCAAAATTTTAAATAATAAAAATTTGTATATCCTCTACTACTTCTTATACATTAAATAATGGGAAAAAAGCTTAAATTTGCAGTGGAAAAGGAACAAATAGAGATATTAAAGAAAATAATAAGGGCATGGATGTTGGATCAATACAACAAGTGAACTACAGTAGATTACTCAAGTCATATTCAACTTACAAGATGAAAAAATAAGGTACGATGAGCTAGGAGGAGATATTTGAATTCTTTGAGTAGAGAGAATGGTTAAAAAGAATAAGAGATATTGAAATAAAGAAATAGTAGTTTGAAGCAATCGCAACAACACAGTTACATAAACTAGAAACTAGGGCCATAAAGTTTCCCTATTATGTCTTGATTTCATGGATTCTCTCTCACACTGATATTGAAATCCGAACAATATCTAACCGTCAAGAAATTTTCAAAGCCTCCTGGAAATCACACAAAATGAAGTGCGATTGATGGGGGATTGATTTACTTCATAAGTTTCAAAGTAATATCTTGAATAAATGTCAAGAGAAATAGGATATAGTACTTGAAGCTTGGTTGAGAGAAGAATTGAAAGGTTTCAAGCTAAACGGAAAAAAGGAGTATCCAAAAGCTATTTTTAAGAAGCCTCTTAGATTTCTTATTAAAATTCAATGTTGATTATATGGGTACCAAGATCCTGACACTGCAAAATTAAATGGGTCTCAAAAGTTTATAGCATTTTTAGAGGGAAAATTCCCAAACTCAGCTGACATCTTGTCACAGATATCACATATTCAGTAAAAATTGTTAGTGTCATCTTCCCCTTGGTTCAATTATATTTCATTTATGTCTTCCTATTTGTTATATGTTGTTATTTCCTTCATCCCATTTCCCCTCATGAAATGGAATTACGCATATGACAAGAAACTACCAATCCGAAATTATGCTCCTATTCTATGGGAGTCTAATTTTAAATACCAATTTTATGATATTTTCGACTATGTTTTGATTCCTTTGCATGAAGTCATGTTTGGAACAATACCTCCCAGAATAACCCATAATCTAAAACAATGCCTAGAATCAATAGGTCACTGGTTTGTTGACGAATTATTTTCCTACATTAGAGTTTTTGGAAGTGAAGTTAGCCCCTATCTTCTGCCCATATCTATTCCAAGAATACATTATTTGAGAGAAATGGCTAATAAAGTTGTTTTGAATTGGAAAGCCAAAAAGTTGAGTAAGATGCAAGAAATACTCTAGCCTAATTTTTCAATAACGTTTGGTGACATCAATATCTGAGACAAAGGGCATGGAATCAAAGAAGCCGAAGAGCTTGAGGAAATTTGGTTATTTAATTTTCCCCATTCTAACTATGATCCTCAAGGTTTAACTCGCAGTCATTATATAGAAATCAATTCTATTAAAAATATATACACTAAGAACCACCTTTTTATGTATTTTTTATATGCATTGATGATTTTCAGCAAGTTGTCCAAAGAGGCAAACTCTTTCATAGTGAATCAAGATGACAATTTCAAGAATTTAGAGAGAAGTTTTTCAAAAGTTTCCTAAAGGAAAAGCCTCTACACTTCAACATTTCATCCAAAGAGTTAAATTATACTAAATTTTTTGAATTTAATTTCAATGAAATCACTTCAGTAACTTCTATTGTTTATCAAAATGGAAGAGAGGTAGAAATTGACAAATTAGAAGGTTTTGTTGTCACAAGTAAGGAAGTTGAATCCACATCAATACAAAAGATGAAAGATGAATAGGGCGGTATAGGAAGACAGAACACTCTAGAAAAAGAAGAAACAATTAAACATGACATTATTGTCATTATTTCCCTTGAGAAAATAGAGCAAGCGAATCTAGAAAGTGTAGAAGTCAAAGAAATGGGAGTAAGTAAGGAGAAATAAAATAGCTATCTACTTAAATGAGTACCGAGGAAAATGAAAAAAAAATGGAATCATATAATAGATTGGATATTATACCTACTCTATTTACTTAGGCGTCAGTAACATTGATTTCTACTAAGGTTCCTTCATAAACATTACGGTTTAAATACGTTTATGAATTAGAGCAATTTACAAACATTATTCCTTCTTTGACAGATAATTATTTTAATACTCAAACAAAATTAGTTGTCTGAAGAGAAAAGGAAAGAAAACATGATACTCTGGAAATTGTGTTTGAATTCAGTTGGAAGACACCTCGAGATGTAAAACAAAAATCTTAGGAATCTTCCCAAGCTTTAGGAGCATTTTTGAATTACAATAATTATCATTTTAGTGCGATTGTAGCTTCATATGATGATGATTTACAAAAAAATAAAGTTTTGGAGGAAAATTTGAAGAAAACAATTTTGTTCAGTGAGGAAAACGAGCAACAAAATTATTCTACTTTAATTCAAGGATTTGTTGTAAAAAAATAAAATATATAGAATAATTTTCAAAAATAATTGGAACAAGTAAATGAAAAACATGAACATGAGATTTAGTTATTGAGAAAATTACATGTAGATCAAACTCGTATCTAGAAGGAAGAAGTGGAAAACAATTTTTCCATTATTGTCATAGATTTTCCATAGGAAATTGAATCTTTGAAGTATCAAGTGAATGAGAATCAACAAGAAACACAAAGTCTCGACATTTTTAAATATAAATATTTACATATTTGTCTAATTTTAAGGAAGAATCAATCAACCTTCTATAAAAAGAAATGGATAAAATATATATATATATATATATATATATATATATATATATATATATATATATTAACAAAAAGTTAAATATTTGAGTGAAAGAATTAATTCATTGGTACAAGAAGATAAATCAATTAAAAACAATTTTATGTCTATACAAGACTCGAAAAACAGATTTCAATCTACTCGAATTCTAAGAATTTCTAGGAGAGATAAGCGATTGATGTTGGCTTCACTAAACTACAACAAGAAAGCAAATAAATAAATTAGAGCATGCTTAGAAATGAAATATGAGTAATTTCTATAAATTTGGGAGAAAGGAACAGACTTTATAGAAGAATTTTGCCTATCAGTTAGCAAGTGACTAAAGGCACTAGTTCTAAGAGAATTGAAAAAACCTATAGTAGATCTTGTTGCTAAGGATGATTTAGAAATAAAAAACATTATAGTTTGGAGACCGCAATGTTTCTGAAAATTTATGCAACTTCCTTTTGAGCAAATCAAGCTTATTATGAAGTTTGAGTCAAACATCAAAAGAAGAATAAAAAGATACAACGATTAATTTCCAACTTCCATATTAACATCAATCAATTTCCTCCCATTTATTTCTCTACACTTTATGAGTTATATTCACAATGGGCATCTTATATCTAATTACATGCACCTCACATTATACTTAGTATAAATTATGAAGACTCTAGAGATGAGGAGAAGATGTCTTCTTGTGTGCCAAATTTCAATTTAACACACAACATTTTAGAATTTAGTATTTACTCTTAGAAAATTTGTTGAATTCAATGTTCCAAGAACTATTTTATTTTACTATATTCTAGTATTTATAGACCTTTATGTGTTTGTGCAAAGGCTCGAAAATCATTGAAGACTACAAACATGGATGCTTTTAGTCAATTTTTAAATGCCAACCTTTTCCAATACCATTTTCAGTACTCATGAGTGATGAATTGTGGCATTTATGTGAGTGCATGATTTTAATTACTTAATAAATGCCTTTGATTTTACTCTATGACTTGACTTGTCTGATTTTGAATGAATATTTGGTAATTATATTTAAGATTCCTTATGAGAATTTTGCAATTTACATATCTTTATAATCATGAATAAAAAAATTGTATATTTACTTATTGCTATTTGATCATTGTAATACAATACTAAACTATAGGCAAACTTAATCTCCTCTATCACAAAGAATTTTTTATTTATTTACATTAGAGTATTCATGTATAAACATTCCCTCCCGAAAATATTAAAAAATCTCGCTCGATAGTATCAAAAATAAAAATATTTTTGAAGATTTTATTTAAATATTGAGCTAAAACTTATCTGTTAACTCCTGTGTATTAAATTCCACCTAGGAATCTAAATTTCATGATATTTGGAATGGTTTTATGCTCATTCAAATCCTTTAATTGTTGGTATTTAGCATGATTAAATGATTGGTTAAGTGTGCATTTGGTGTCGATATTGGTACATGAATAATGTGCAATACTTTGGAGCGAGTGTCTGATGAATACAATCTTGAGAAAATATATATTTTTTTGTATTGTAGATGTATATGTCAACATAAAATAGTTCACAAATTCATTGTATTGCAAAAAACATTTCCTCTATATGTTGATATGCATATGGAGGTAATAATTTTATAGTATAAACTTGTAAATTATGGATACATTTCTCTTGTTCAATGTTTCTAATGTCCATGTGTTATTTTAAGCAATTGGTAGCACAATTCTCATTGCAAATGAAAAAGTTATAAAGAACTTGTAGAATTATTTTTTTCATATTAGACATCAAAACATGGTGCAAGTGTAGAATTATACTCAAACAAGCAATCATCATGGCCATTGAGATTTTTTCATTAGATCTACAATCCTTGTTCATGTAAAATTTGCTCAACTAAAAATATGTCAAAGTGTCCAAGTGAAAATTTCTATCCACGTTTTCATGGGCCAATTTCTCCATTTATTGAAGATAGAGTATCTATTATGCTATGTAACATGAGCGGCCCAAAATTTTCACATAAAAAATTCTCATTATCTTGCAAAATATTATATTCATGACCATAATGGCTGGATTTAACTGTAGATCGTAGTTTAATTTTAGTTTTAGATTGACATCAAGACCTTTCCTACATGTGGTATACATCGATAGAAAATGAAAATAAATAAATGATTGGAACTTTTATTGACCACATATTGACTTGTTACATGATGATTTTTGTCATTTATCAGAAATTCCTTATGTAAATTAGATACAATCATATCAATACTTGCAGTCATAATTGTGCCATGATACTTGTTCATATTGGTGATGCTTAAAATATATCAGACTATTCTATTTCTTATTAAATATTTTTTCACTGTATACGACACATTAAAATTACTATTATTTTCATCATTGTTATAGAGGTTTCCTCAGCAAGATACATTTGACTAGATTTTTTTCATTTTTTTCTTGTCATGTGTGTGTGTCATTATGTCAATGAAAATCGTTATTCCTATCAGATGAAGCACAACGTGATAGCATATTCCAGGTCGAACATGGTCTGCACAGTGAGTGTGCCTAGAGTTCCAATAGAAGAGTTATTATACACAAAGCTAGCACAAGGAGTTGGCCAAATACTTGCACATTTCATCAAAATGTTATTTGTCAATTACTATGTTCTTGTATTCATTTTTCTCAAGTGCTTACGTCTAAATACAACTAAAACTAGAGAACTCATATGTATTAGGTTATTGCTCTAAAAAAATAGGTCCTTTTAGAACATATGTTTCTTCTCCAACTTGAACAATGTTCATTAAAATTGTTTTTCCAGAAGCTAAATACGAACACAAACATAAAACAATGTGCATTTCTTGTCCACTTGACATTTGATGTAGATTTACCAATGCGTTTCCAAGTTTTCAAATAGATTCAATTTTTATATCTCGACAAGATATACGATTTTTGTCGAATCTCTTAAAAAAAATTGTAATGGACCAATCCATATTTTCCATATAGGACACGCAATAATTTTCTAGACCTTGGTGATATAAAATAGATTGACTGTCCATGTTTCCTCGCTACACTATGCCATTTTATTCAATTGTCTCAAGTGTTTCTCTCTAAATACAATTCTAACTAAATATAAATGTATTGATAAATAAAAAAGTAGACAAAAAAAGACAGGAAAGGTAGGGTTTGAGAATTAGTTACTGGAATTCTATAAATACTTCATAGTACCACATAACATATAGAATTATGATATCAATAACTAAGCAAAGATCCAAGAAAATAATTTCTAGTGTGCACACAGTAAATTCTTTCCACAACCTGTTGGACAGAGGCAAATCTAGTCTTCTATATTTATTTGTTCTATAAATGTTCGGTAACAAACTTATAATCTAAATATTCATGGAATAATTTTCATTCTTATTCTTGTGATTAAAATAAGGTTTTTTTCTTTTGTGCATCACAACATCAATAAAAACAAAAGCCTTCAATTTTTTTTCTTTTTTAAAGACTTAAGTCATAGGTCGGATCCAATATTTTTTTGTAAAAATATACAAGCTCCTAAGTACTTGGCAACATGACTAGAAACTTGAGATGACTACAATTTTTTTTATAAATAATCGGGTTGACCTCTCGGCCTCAAAATTGTCTGTCTGTGAAAGTACCCAACCTAATGAGTTCAACCAACTATGGCCAAGTACAGGTAATGATAGAATAAATGAATCATAAAATAAAAATAAAAACATACAACTTTCTTGCCTTCAGACTAAAATATTTTTTCATAAAAAAATTAAAACAAATTGTGATAATCGTGACAGTAATATTCCACTTTTCACGCTTCCAGAGTCAGTTACTGGAAGCCTAGTCTCCTTTCATTGTTTGTTCTGTCATTTTTTGTTTTGTGCATCACAAAATGAATAAAAACCAAAAGCCTTAAACAATTTTTTTTTAAATCAATTTGGAAGTCTAATGTGGAAACACTTTGTAAAAAATAAATACAACCTTCTAATTACCCAACCTTCCAACCTCTGAAATGGCACAATAGAATGACTACAATTCTTTTTATAAATGAAAAACTTAACCTCACAACTTCAACATTACGTGACTATCAAACTACCCGACCTCCAAACTTCAGCAATGCCCGACTGTGAAACTACCCAACCTAATTCAACCACCTGACTATGGTATAGTTAGGGTCGCAATAGAATAAATGAATAATCAAGAACACCCGATTCTTTGACCTCTTGACTTCATGATCGACCCAAAATCCCTTTTCGTACTTTTTGTACTTTGAAAGTCAATTACTTAAAGTCTAGTCTCCTTTATTTGTTTGTTTCCTAATTTTTTGGTATGAAACATATAATTTAAAAACCCACAGAAAAATTGTATTTCCTCCTAACAACTTTACAAGATACACTTTTTCTTTTCATCATCACAAAATGAGTAGAAAAAAAATCCTTAAACAAATTTTTCTCTTTTTGAAAATTAAGTCAAAGGTCGGATCTAGAAACATTTTGTAAAAACAAAACACAACCTTCTGAATACGAAACTTCTAACCACCTAAAATCCAACAAAAAATTAGTATGATTTTTTATACATAATCGGCCTGGCCTCGTGACGTGAGCATTTCCTGACTATGGTATAGTCAGTGTCATGATAGAATAAATGTCATAAAAAAACTGATTTTTTGACCTCTCGACAATAAAATCGTCTTGATTTTATGAGTCAGATATCAGATGTAGAAAGAATTTGTTAAAAAAAAAGTAACCTCCTGACTACCTGACCTTTCGACCATGCGACCAACAACTCGAGGTAACTACAAATGCATACAACCCGGCCTCCCAAACTTGGACTAAATTACTTTTGGCAACACTTTTCTTATGATATTATGCAACTATTAGTCTTTCCTGCCATTTCTATATTACCCAACTCATTGCTTCACCCCTGCAAATAATTGTTTGATGTCCAGTCGTACAACATGAGAATCTCATTGCCCCAACCACAAGTTTACCCACCCATGGTTTTAATTGCAATACGATAAGCTTTATCGAATTATTTTCATAAATTCAACATTTCTCCCCTTTGCTCCACACTAAACATCCTTTCTTATTTTTCAAGAATTGTTGCACCATGGTGACTTCCCTCTATACCATGCATGTCATTAGTCAACATTTATACAATGCCTTCAAAGACGACGTGTGTTGTTGCATGAACTACCTTTAGGTAATCCTCTCAATTGCTTACTACTCTCAAGGATTCATTCCTCTTGTAGATCTAAATGAGCACCTCACCACTTTGTTGTCATACTACGACATTCCACTATGTTAACCCTTATGAGCATAGGTGATATCTACATTGAGGAATTAATATCCCATCGTGCTTCTCAACCTATAGGTAGGGAATTCCTCGCATGGTGGAATAGGTGCGCTTGTAGTTCTTATCTCACAAAAGCTTAGCAACACCTTACATTGGGATTCCACCTCACCTCCCACACACAAGCTATTCTAGAATTCTCATGAACTATCTTAGTAGCTCCTCAAGACTACTCATTGTTAGCTGGGGCATTTTGCTATTGACAGGGGCTTGTGATCCTCATTACCAAGCTCCTTGTGGCAGGAATGGAGGTTCATGCACAACAAAGGCTAAAGCCTATAGAGACACCACAACAAGACATAATTAGCCCAATAACATTCGTTTTATCTTTTTCATATTATTTTCTTGCCAAGACAATATTTTATCAACATATAACTTAATGTACACAGTGACCATCTCTATCAAATAGAGTGTCTCTATTATAGATTTCTACATTAATAGAAAGAGCCTGAGAAACTAGTTCTTCTGACCAATCTTGTTTTTCAAATTGAATTGATATTTGAGGTGTTTAAGTTCATTTATGAATTATTTATAATATCATTAGCATTTATGAAAATATGTGACATATACAATAAAACTCTTGAAAACTAATAACAAACAAATACCCTTTTGTATTGTCTATTCTGGTTTGTTTATTTCATGCAAAGTGATGCAAACGTCAAATTGCACAAGATGTTTACTTATTTTTTTAAGAAATAAATTATCTATCCAACTAATAATTCTAATATCAACACAAAACTAAACCAAAAAGAAACCACGGAAATGTAATTTTGCAAAAAGATAGCTAAAAGTAATTCTTGCAAAAAAAAACTTGTTATCCCATTCCATCTATAAAAAATAGTAGTAAAAAGGCGATGAGCTCTAAAGAAATTGATATTATCAAAACATCATGTTTTTCTTCAATTAAGAGAAATATATAAAATTACAGTTAGAAATTAAGATTCAATACTTTGAAATTATACACTGAAACGAAATAGTTTGGAATGAGTTTCAAAATACTCGGTTTTATTTTATCTTTGCTTTTAGCAATTAGTTTGGCCTAAACTTTCCTTGTATATATGAACTTGAGCTATAAACTCATCTTCTCCTTCAAAAATAAGATTTTAACTAAATGAACTAAAAACTATATGTGTACATAAATCATGTATACAAATAAATCTTGACATACCACCACGTGACTCTCGTTTAATTTCAACTTACTTTATAAAAATTTATTAGTGAGTAATAAATAACAAAACTATAAATTTGTTTGATATGTGTAATAGTGAAACTATATCTACTCATGATTAATTAGGTTCATAAACCTAATGTCTAAATTAGCAATGGACTTTTCATTTATATATTACTATTCATTTAATTATGGACAAATTTCAAGATATCGTTTGTGTTGCATTAACAATACATGTATTTATATATTACTATTCATTCAATTATGGACAAATTTCAAGATATAGTTTGTGTTGCATTAACAATACATGTATATAAATAGGTGTGATACTTATGCTACATGCAAGTCAATTGTTTGATAGTTTTTAATTATTAAATTTCCTATATAGTTAAATAATTAATTGTTTATTGTATT